>JAABNY020000118.1:443148-456828 GCA_015164015.2 Brevimyrus niger | reverse complement strand
GTGCCCTCACCCATACAAATCCGGGAATGAATTAACGGCTTTTCTCAGCCAGGGTATTTAACCACTGGTTAGCTAGTTACAATGTCGTAAGTAACATGTTTTTCTTCAGGAAGTGTTCTGGTGTCCTAAAGGGCTGATCTGTGTTGTCTGTTTGTCATTCTGCCTTTACACTCACACACCCTCTGCACGGCTTCCTGTCTGACGTCAGCTCCTATTCCCTTCCCAGCTTGGGGGGGCTTTGCTCTCCCTGGGTCTCCTGCTGCTGATGCTCTGTCCCCAGTGAACTGGTCTCTGACTGCCATTGTACAATATGTGGTTCCACAGTCAGTACTCAGTGACAGTTTTTTTTTCTTTCTTTCTTTAATTTGTGGTTTATAAGGTGTGTTCTTTCCACATTTTAGGATGGGTGTATGTGTTTTTTTTTTTCTTGATACAGGTACAGTTCACAGTGGTGAGGGCTGTGTGCCCCTCCCTGAGTGCACGAGGGGTCTGGTGAGGCCCCATTGCCCATTCATGATTTAAAGGTCACAGCACTCTGCTCAAACCTTAAAGGGACCTATGTTCTTGACAGAAGTGTCTCTTGTTTTGCTGTGTGTTGGTCATGGTGGTTTGTGGGCCTCCCCAATGCTGGCTCTTTATTAATGTGTACTTGCACAAAAACAAAAGATGGTGTCTCCTGTCAGAAGAAAACATGTATATCTGAGCATGGGACTGTGGGGACCCCCTGTTTGTCATCAAGCCCACTCAGTCCTCATGCTGCCATTTAACCAGCTGCTGATGTACAAGAGGAGCATATAAACCTTCCCCAATAGCATTGTTAAGGTTCTGCTGGGTATTAGCCTGTATTTTAATGTTTTGTATATAAGCTGAAGCATGTTGCCTCTCTAGCACATCACCTGTCATGGAGGCATTGCTGATCTTCCTGAACTCTCTTTATTTGGTATTTGAATACTGGTGGCTGTAAAGTGATTGATTTTTTTGTTTGTTTGTTAAAGCATGTTCTGTGTGTATGTTTTGATTCTGCTGAGAGGTTTTTATGATCTTTTGGAAATCTGATTTTTAAATCATTTTAAAACTTACTTTGGATTTCTTTTTTCTATAGGCAGCAGATTTTGAGGGGGGTGAATTTGCTTTTATACTGTGCGTTCCAGCTAATGGGGATAAAATACATCCTCCTCATTGGCCATTCAGTTATAACCTTGGGGGATACATTCCTTTCTATCATTCTGAAGTCCTGTATAAAGGCACAAAGGATACAGGTATCCTGTTTTACATTTACACTCCCCAGATTCAGCCCTTTACAAGTTGTTCTTTCTGACGATAGCAGGAAATGCAGGTTTGTGACCCAGTTAACATTAAGGCCTGCATCCTGGCCGCTGGTATCCTTGATGATGAGATGGTAAGGCAATTCATTCTGTCCACTTCTCAGGGATGGAAATCTGAGAGATTATTTTTACCTGAGCTTCTGCCCGTCAGCAGGAGTGGGAATGGACATCATGGTGATCCCTCTGTCTTTTGCTCCAAAGGAGCTGAGGGGTGCTGGGGCAAAGACCAAGCAGTATAGGATTTCTGGGCCACGTGTTCCTATACCTTTCTGTGCTCTTGTCACGCCTCTTCTGACCTCCCGAGCTGTCCGGCAGTGTCCTGGCTGTATTCTCCTGATCTGTTGCACTCGGGTGGGTTTCTGGTACGTCAGTCACATTCCCAGTGGTCCAAGGGCTGGCTTTAAACTTCTTTTTCACCTGAGCACTTTTTAAAAGCATTATGTTAGTTATACAACCAGTTTAAGCGTGCTTCTCTGTTCTGGCATAGCTGCAGGTACTGCAAGCACTGGGCTGAACCCAAGGGGGTTGGCTTTAGCCTATGCGGTCCCACCTTAAGTAGAGTTATGTGGGCTACAGAAGATTCTGTGTATCTGCCTTAAAGAGATCTGTCATGTATATATTGTGCACATTTGCTTTATTTAATCTTGTTTTTCTTTGGTTTGACAAACCTGAATTATACTGGCTCACCAGGCTGTAGCTGAACGCAAAGCTTGTTTCTGTGAAAGGAGCATCGTGCTGGCCAGACGCCGGTGAATTTTCTGTGCGTTCAATAAAACGACCTTGTGTATAATACTTTGTGTGTTGTCGTCTTTTCCTTCTCTGTGTCGGTCTGTTGTGGCTGTTCGATCCTGATTTTTTTCCCCCAGTGTTACACTTTAATAAAAACGTCTGGGAGAGCGTTTACAAAGGCTTTTGTTTTTGGGCTCTGAAAAGTTCAGGGTAGGGACCAGAGGGAGATCATTCTCCGTCCGTGGCGATAGCGGACACAGGCAGAGCAGGGCAGGGGGGCTGTGGAGGGGATTTCTGACAGTCATCAGCTGCGGTCACACTCCTCACCTCTGTGCAAACTAAAGTCGCTCAAGCTAAGCTAGTCAGTCAAGTCAGCAAATAAAATGGCAGTGAAAGGTCTTTTCAACTGCTTTATGTCCATAGTAGATGCAAAATCTAAGAATTCGATTCTTTTCCATACCATGCATTTAGCCAAAACTATAGGGTCCAACTCAGGGGTATGCCATATATGGTCAGGCCATCAAGCTCCCTGCTCTGGTTTTGTAAGAAACACTTCCTCCTACCAAGGATGTTGTGAGGCTCTTTGTCGTTCCTCTAAGACAGGGGTCCCCAAACTTTTCAGCTCATGACCCCCAAAACTACCGTGCCAGTGACTCGTGACCCCCACTATCCTCGGAAGTGGTAAAAAAATATACAAATGTTGCGCGCAACGGTGCACACTTCACTACTATTAACTACTAATTTTTATCTTTTGTTAGTTATGGATTAAATATTAATATAAAATGTTGATAAAATGTTATTTTTAATAGTTTTAAAAAATATTTGATTTCTTGGAAATCATCTCGCAACCCCCCCTCAATGTCTCGCGACCCCTACTTTGGGAACCACTGCTCTAAGATAGGCTGGTGATAAGGGGGGGGGGGAGATGCATGCTTAGCATGTATGAGGTCTTGTATTATGTATATGAATATGTATTTTGTAGAATCAATAGAAAACCATAAATACATTTGAATTGCTAGTTGATTGCCAATTACAGTCAGGCCATTATGGTAGTAAGAGAGGGGCTGATTCTAGCATAAGTGGAGAATGCTGCACCAAATCAGCCCTGTAGTATCACAAGCTAGATGCTTCTGCAATGTGTGCGCTGTATGGGCTCCAAACAGAAGGCTGAAGAGAAAAAAGAATAGTTAAGCGTTTTCCCTGAATACTGTAGTATGAAAGAATAGCAAAGTGGAACAGGAGTAGGGGGCTGTGAACTGGCAACATGATGCACAGCTGTATGGATACAGCTTCTTGTTGATAGTCAGCACAGTCTGGAGGGTGATCTCCTGTTCATCAGAATGTTGCAGTGATGTTCAGCAGCTCGCCCTGATGCGTCTGGGCTCGGGATTCCCAACCCGGCTTCATTTAGTGCTCCTTCCGAGGCAGACCGTGCCCAGACGTGCGGGGTTAGAACCAACACTGAGCTGTGAGCGCATACATCAAGGATCATGATGCATGAATATACAGGAGATTCTGTCGGTTGCATCTGCAGCTGGGCACTAGTTCAATTCGCTCAAGGAATGATAATGTGGTTTCTACAACTCAGCTCAACATAACCATGGGCCAGACCTTTCAAAGTAATATAATTCCTTTTAAAATCGGACAATAGGTAGCTGTGTCAGAGCTTATGTGTATCACCCACATTCATTTACAGTCCTTACCCAAAGAAGGATGTGCAGACTGAGACCCTATCCAAACACGGCTAAGCTAGAAGGCAGGACGTACCTGAACAATTCACCTTAACTGAATATCATGCTTTTTTTCTGCCAACATGAAGTTGGGGAAAAGCGCAACAATTATGGGACTGGCCAAAATCTTTTATTTCATCATAAACTTTTAAATCACAATTTTCTCAAAGATGCAGTGTTTTCACATTGATAAGCACAACGTATAAACATGTAGGATATGCATATAAAAAATGTTCTTTATGATTTATAAAGAAAAATTTTCAGATCACACAAAGTTTTAAAAGAAAGGACCAGAGAAACAGCTGGCTGTACATTTTATGAAAATGTAAACTTTTTAGAAATTTATGCAGCCGTGACAAAATGGTGAATTGAACATTAAGCTAAACATGACTAGCTGTTCATGCAGGGTGCATTAAGGTGTTTCAGACTAGCTTACAGATACAGCTAGATGCACTCTACCACCAGAACACACATATGTGAGCATGTGTACGTGTGCACACACACACACACAGATCCCTGTAACTTGTTCCTCTCCTACATACACACTCAGGTTCACTCCAAGACTGTCTACTTCTCTCACACACTGACGCTACTCTCACGCAGTGACAAGCCTATAAATATTAGAATGTGCAACGAGTTATAGGAGCACCTTTCAAACATAACACCTCCCTCTGCGTGAAAGTAAAAGCCCCTCTTCAGCATAATGGTACCATTGCCTCTCCCAGTACAAAACCCCACCTCTTAACCATCACCCCTCTCCTGCTATGCTCAAGACTAACATGCCGAATCAGGTCATGTGATCCACCTCGTCGGATAACATAGGATTCCCTCTAACGTCTTACTTTCAGCAGTGCTGGGAAGTTCCCATCCCAAAAAACAACAAAGGACAACAAAACCGGCATGTCTTCCTTATAAATAAAAAAGGGATCCTAACATCCAGCCCTTTAAAAGGTCACGCAAGTCGATGGAATGTGTGTGGAGTACCCCAGTGGAGGGGGGGCATCTCTCTCACCATCCTCAGTGGCAAAGCCATGCCTCTGGTGCATCCTTCAGGGCTGCCAAAGGCATGCGGGCCGCGGTCACCCAGCAGAGGGCGCCAGGAGAGAAACCCAGCAGAACTTAGCTTGTGGTTGCCGTGGAAACAGATGAGGGCACAGGCTAGAGGAAATGATTGTTCCTCAGCTCTCGCTGGGTGTCCACATAGAGAGAAGGGCAAGACGGTGGCTGGGCCCGTTCAGGCGATCCAACTCGTCCACCTGCGGGCTGGCGGAGGCTCCAGACCTGGGCGCACCCTCCCCCGCAGCAGCCAGGTTGGGGACACTCTTGCTGCGCACGCACTGGAAGTCCACATGCCGACTCTTGCCCTCTTCCTTCTCCCAGGACAGCTGGATGAACGGCCGCTGCACGTAGTTGTAGATCACCTCGGCCCGGCCTCCAGGGCGCCTCCTCACCTTCTCCTTGCAGGTGGGGTATCCTGGAAAACATGCCAAGATCTCAAGATGACAGTTCCCCTGCAGAATGTATCCTCAACATAGGAGCTACAACTAGAGGTATATATGCTTCTGTCCAGCACACCTTACAAAGGAGCGCTCAAATTGCCAAGCTGGGAGCCACACAGCTGCCGGTCGCCACCCTGCTTCGTGGCTCCCAGCTGGATAATTAACGGTCTGGTTCTCTACAAGGCACCCTGTGTGTTACTAGATGCATACCAGCAGAGTACTGCTAACCTTACACTGTTCTGAATATGGCTGCGATGAGCATAATATAAAAGGTGCTGAAGTGACAGCCACCAGTCTGCTCTAGGTGCTGTATGCTGCTCAGTACCCATCACCACAAGTCATATGTTTACTATGAGGCACTCATGTATCCATGCCTTCTGTTGGTTTAGGTCAGACCAAAATAATGACACATCAGTTCTCCTCTGCCAAATATAGTGTCCCACTAACTTAGGAACTGCAGGGAGCAGAGTGCAGGGAAGGGTACAGGGAGCAGGTTATAGGGTACAAGGTGCAGGGAGCAGGGTATAGGATGCACGATATAGGGAGCAGGTTATAAGGTGCAGGAAGCAGGGTATAGGGCCCTATTATTCAAATCACGGTTCTCGGGGTCCGAACACTTCTGATTTTCCAGCCTTCCTTTACCTGTGAGCCAGGTGTGAAGCCTCTGACCAATCAAAAACAGTAATTATTAAATGAACTATCTGGGGAAACTGAAAACAAGGCCTGAATTTGGAATCGAGGCCCAGATTTGAAGAACCCCGGTATAGGGTGCAGGGTATAGGGAGAAGGGTATAGAATGCAGGGAGCAAAGTGCAGGGTGCAGGGTATAGGGTGCCGGCTATAGGTAGCAGAATATAGGGTATAGGGTGCAGGCTATACGGAGCAGGGTATAGGTTGAAGGGCGCAGGGCACAGTGCTCACCCTCAATCCCGATGCGAATGTTCTTTAAGCCTCGCTCCTTCAGCAGAGCTTTGGCCACATCCCGGTTCTCAATGTACTTGAAGAAACGGTACAGCTTGGTGCTATACAGAACTGGACAGATGGATTAAACCAGGTCAAGAGGAACAAAACCCAACAACCCTGACAAGGCACTTGCACTGAGTCAGCTGTTTTACAGTCTTTGTTTTGATTTTTCCCTGCAGACGTAATAAATGGTACAAAATTATCCAGCAAGCAACTGTACAGCTTCACCTTCCAGTGTACAAGTATATGGAGTGAGGCAGGGAAGAATGTGTTTACATGCTTACAAATGAAGACTGCTTGCTATTTTAAGGCTGACAAACCAATCTGCTCACCAGCTGAAAAGAAATTCTAAAGAGTGACACCAACAAAGAAATACATAAAATAAAAATAACCCAAGTGATTTTAGTCAGGCATGATTACATTCAAGAAGACTTTTACATAACATGTTTGGTATTTTTGCCACAATAACAAAGCTGTATTTTGTGAGGCAGCCATTTAACATGGAACTTTCACAGATAATGTCATTCCAAAATGAACGTACCACGAAGGGACACAAACATCTCCAGGAGTATATTAAAGGCAGCTGCCATCGCCCACTCCGACTGTACCAAGGTTTGCCCTTCAGAGCTTCTCGCTAAGGTATGAAAAGCTGTTGCCACACAAACCCAGCACACAAACCCTAACCCTAAGCAGTGAAATAGTAATCCACTCATTCACGGGAAAACAGGGGTGAAACATTCAGGGGAATTAGAATATCTGCACATGTAAAGATTCTACAATGAAGAATGGAAACGGCAATTTGAGCCCCACAAATAGAAAATCAAGATGCATTTATAAAAAAAATAAAAAAACCTAAGTGCTGGATCTGTAAAAATGTTATGTCTCTGAATGACATAACATTGGTGTATTCTGCAGCTGGGTTTACTTTTTAAGTACTCGGTAATCAGTAGGATCGGTACCGATCCAGACCTATTTGACGGATTGGGGATCGGCCATGTGTGACCGATGTAAAATAAAGTTTTGAGGTGGGAATAGAGTTTAATGGACAGTCCCATTTAACAAATCGCATGCAACTGCGAGACAAAACAACGCAGTGAATGATTTGGGAGTCGCTAATTTAATTGGACTGTTTTGTGAACTCTGCAGCTTGTAATACCAGAGGGGCAGCCATCAACACACAACAAAAGTATAACTGCGCTGATGCTAATGGGAGAAAAAGTATTTAAATTTTAAGCATTCGCCACTTGTGTATACTTGCTTTGAAGGTATTTATATTGAACTGTAAATGCCCCCAAAAACGCTTAAAACATACGAGGTGGAACAGTATGTTATGTATGTTTATAGTAGCCTAATTAAATATTTTTTGTCATACATTTTTTTCCATCTGTATTTACTAGCTTAAAAAAATTATATATAAAGTTTAACAAAGTGAAAAGAGCTCTTAATTGTATCAGAATCTGCATTGGCAGTGTATTGGAATCGGATCGGAAATGAAAAAATATGGATCGCCCATCTCTAGTAATCAGAGAAACTTACTCTGGGAGTACTACTCAATCATTGAGAGAGCCTTAATCTAGGTTCACTTTTATCTGGGAAGAGAAGCATGTCTCACTTCCGGAGACAACCATACTAAGAGCACTTTACTCACACCTTATTGCACTCACAGAGAGGAAGTTATTCTAAGAGCATGTCTCACCCATGGATCAAGCCTTACTCTGAGAATACTCCTCGCCCATTGGAGGCGGGTGCTCCGTGTCCCAGTCCACCGTGTCCTCGTCAGTCAGCACCACAATGTGGCACTCGCGCTCGCCCTCCTGTGCGCTGGACACCATGGCGGGCAGCAGCAGTTCCTCCAGGAAAGCCTCAAACTGCCGCCGAGCGCCGTCGTTGGACAGCTCATGCAGCAAGGCGCCTGAGAACCACGAGGAGCCGGGAAGCACGTCACCATCACACGACAAACATACACGTTACACCCCAGGAACCTACCCTGGGGCGTGTGTCTGATTGCACAAACAAGTTCTGGACAGTAAAACATGCATCATACCAACAGACACAATATATTCTCGTCATTTTTTTTTTTTATTAGCATTGTTTAAAGGCATGTGCCATGGGGTTACCTAAAAGCAAAAAGTAGGAAGCTCTGCAGAGGCAATATGCAACTGCAGGTGGCCCAGCAGTGGTGGAGCTGCTTCTGTCTGCACATTTCAGGTACAGTGGAACCTCGGATTACGAGTAACGCGGTTTACGAGTGTTGCGCAAGACGAGCAAAAATTTTTCATAAAATTTGACTTGGAAACTGAGCAAGATCTTGCACTACGAGTATTACGTATTCACTGTCTGTCGAGCATCACGTGATCACAACTGAGCCGATGGTTCTTCTCTCTGTTTCGCTGCGGGATTGTGGGGAATCGTCTCCCATGCTTGGTCTCGGTAGGCGTGACTCACTCGTATAGTTAAAATTTAGTAGAAAAGCACCACCTGAATCGTAGCAGTGCCAGCGATGAATCTGTTTAACGGCACTGCAATGTCCACATTTCCGCGAAATCAAAAAGGAAAAACGCAGCTGTCCTTGGATAGGTTCCTTGTTAAAGTCACACAAAAAGAAAAAGATTCCGGTGAGTCAACAGATTGCAGTGATTCATTATTTAAAGTGAAAATCAACAAACTGTCTACAAAATATCCCTCCTCTTCTCTTTCTCGTCTCCCTCACCCCATCCACGATTCTTTTCAAAGGTAAAGTGTACATTAATTTGTTTTACATATATTCCATCCATCCATCCATTTTCCAAACCGCTTATCCTACTGGGTCGCGGGGGTCCGGAGCCTATCCCGGAAGCAACGGGCACAAGGCAGGGAACAACCCTGGACAGCCTATCGCAGGTTTTACATATATTTTACTTTATATTTTGTATTAGTCATATTTATATGAATATTTTACGGTTGTGGAACAGATCATCTGAGTTTCCATTATTTCTTATGGGAAAATTTGCTTTGATATACGAGTGCTTTGGGATGCAAGCATGTTTCTGGAACGAATTATGCTCGCAAACCAAGGTACCACTGTATTTAGGTTGTCATGATTTAAGTTAATAGGTTGTATGATTTAAGTTAATAATCAGTGATTTATTAATGATATAACAAGCAAGTGTTTATTAATGAAATAGCAAAACTAATAAATATTTATTTGATTAATTAAAGCATGAAAGCCTTTATTACTCAAATTAGATTTAAATGGCGTCTAATTTCACCCTGTTGGACGGTAACAAAGCCCATGTGAGCCAGCAGGTGGCACCAGACATGCAGCACTTACTGAGGTCACGGCACCTGATGGTGCTGTGGTTGAAGGAGATGCGGAGGTAGTCGCAGGCCTCTCGCAGCTCGCCCACCGACACGCCATCAGGGCAGCGCAGCACCCCCTTCTGGTAGAAATCCTGACGCACATACGTTACCGTTACTTTCTGGGCCGGCGGCGATCGGTGAAGCGCAAACGGAGAGATCCGTGCGACGGTGACTCACCAGCACGACCGCGAAGACCGCGGCACTGACGCCCTCCGCCAGCTCGTACTCACCCTCCTCGTTGGGCTGCAGGAAACCACGCTGCCGGTTTGCACCAAACATCCTGCAATCGATGATGATGATGCGCAGTTTGTGTTTCTTTAACACATAACATACCTACTACAAAAGAGGCCGTTCCACCAATACTGGCTCATTAGTATACTAAGCTGTTCAGGAAATCAACATGAATTTATCTTGTGTCAATGCAAGTAAACAGCGTACATCACGCACAGATTTTGTAGGAAGCTCGGGAGAACTCAACGCACCAACCGTATCACTGCGTAGAAGACACCGCCGGGTTGCTCGTGCTCGTGTGCTACGCAGTGACACAACTGGTGTGTGCAGTGGCACCATGCTGGCATTGCAGTCAGACCATGAGGCAGGAGGGAACAGCCTACCTGCCCAGCAGGGTGTCAGGGTGGGCTGTAAAAACCGCAGGGTCCACGACAAAACGAATGCTGTCCACCAGCAGGGTGACCTTGCCGGAGGCTGGAGGCGTGGGGCTCGTCTTGCTGGGCAGAGGGCCACTCATCTCCGGACCTTTGAAGCTGCCTACAGGCAGGAAAACAGGACAGCAGCAACAGCAGAGCTCAATGACCACTTGGTGTCTTTTGTGTTACAGCACAAGACCAGGCATGAAAAGATCAAACTACCAAGTCCAAGTGACCATTTCTGTTTTTCTGCATCGATGCCCAAAATAACTGCTACAAACCTCAAGCTACTCGCTCTCACAGCTCATGACCTTACTTACCCAGGCGGCACTCCTCCAGCTTTCTCCCCTCCATGCTGCGCCTGTTTGCCCCCTGGAGTTCACTGTTGGTACTGCAGCTTCGGGACCTGTGTTGAGGACAGTTAGTTATTGGGTTCTGGCTTCAGCTCCTTGTGCAGGGTCTCAGCTCACATGTCAGCTTATAGTGTGGGAAGTCAGAGCAAATTCAGTCAATCCAGAGGGCTGACACAAGCTGGCAGGCCGACTGTAAAGGTTATACAGTGGTACCTAGGTTTTCGAACTCACTAGAATTCGAATTTCTTGAAAGTCGAACAAACCAGTTTGACCTAGAACTGGATCTGAATTTCAGAAGTCGAACCGTGAACGCTGACCTAATATAAATTGTATGTGCCAGGAAATGAGTCATACTACAATGCAATTCTTACTTGAATGCCTTCTTTACAGACTGGACGATTAACCAAATAAGCAACGCAACATTACAGTAACTAACAATAACAGGGGTAATGTTGGTATAAGATCTTTATCGTTTTGGAAGCCATTAAGAAAAAAATGCTCTTCTTGTTTTATCCTGTTAATTTCGTGTTTGAATGCTAAAAAATAAATAAATAAAAACATATTTAGGTGTAATTTTTGGGGGCCAGGAACTAATTAATTGGTTTTCCATTATTTCAGATCAGAACTCGAACGTTTTAGGTTTCGATCCGGAGCCCGAAACGGATTAAGTTCGAGAACCAGGTACCACTGTAATGCTACTGGAATCGAGTTTGTCTTAGCAAACACTATCCTGGTCTGGTCTCTGTAGGGGCGAACTGACACCAGTACCTTTTCAGTGTCGACGGCCAAAGGCGACACCAACTAGCACGAAGCTCCATTTTAATCACAGACTCCCTCTCTGTCTCTCTGACAAACATGCCTGCATCTGACCTGACCCATAATCTGAGAGAATGCCCAATTCCTGGACCCGTACTTTTCAACACAAGATCCAGGGACCTGCTTCTAAAAAATGCATGTAAATGCAACCACAATAACAGAAATATAGTAGGTAAGCAAGCCGTCACTCTGCAGTTCTTATTATATATAGACAATCACATTTGACTCATTTTGTCGCTTTCCATTATAGCCACCCAACATGGGGTCTTTCAGCTAGATCCACAGGGGCTGATTCTCTTGTTATTTCATTACTATCAACTATAAAACGCACTACATGTTTTTTTGCCAGACGTGACCTTCTGTTAACACTAAACAAACACTTACAAGAGTCCCTGTCTATAACTCTGTTGAAGTTCCCTCGCAGGAGAAGGTTGCTGCTAATTTTGGGTGCCTATTCCTAATCTGTCTGAACCGTTCCTCCTGAAGGGACGTCACCCGTGAAGAGCGACACAGATAAAGGAATTCTTCAGCCCAGTTAACCCTTCTAGTACTGGTTACTGTAGCCCATTCTACCTGTTCAGATGTGTATATATCTGCAGCCAAATCAGTAAGTGACACAATTTGTACAGATTTTGTAAAAACTTTAGCTAATAATTAGTCAATGCCATTTATGCCCTTTGGTATGAACTAGTAGCAGTTTGAGGTTAAATCAAGTCAATGAACAGTATTCTAGCTTAAAGTGTCACTTACAGCCAGAACCATGAGCACAGTATCTAGGTGCCATAAATAAATGGCATTTTACTTTCCTTCTAGTGGCTAGATGTGTTACTCTCAACAATATGAAAAATCTCCCTGCTTTGGCTTTTAAGCTGGAACCTAGAACTTGCACAGCTTTAATTAGCGCATTAGTCACCTTCTACAGCCAAAAGTATGTGGACACCAGCTCGTATTAATATGAAATTGGGCGCACATTCTTGCTACAATATTCTCTGCTCTTCTGGGAAGGCTTTCCATTAGGCACAGGAACATTGCTGGTGGGATTTGCCGCCATTCAGGTTGGGTATTGACTCTGGCTGATCAGCTCCCTTTCTGGGAGCTTGTATGACCTGCCACTTTGCAGCTGAACTCGCCCCCTTTTTCCACTTCACTGTCACTTCACTTGCGTTTGACCAGGGTGGCTCTAACAGCACAGAAATCTGACTTGTTTGAAAGATGGTGCCTTAGGATGAGGCCAAGTGGGAAGCCACTAACCTACCTGTACAGCCGCCCATTCTGCTGACAATGCTTGTTGCAGGAGAATAACTGTGTGCTTGATTACACCTCCGTAACTGATGGGTGTGGCTTAATTAAGCAATTTCTCTAATTAATTGGGGTGTCCTTTGGGCCTTATAATGCACATCTGCTTTTAGTCTCTTCAAATCACAAACTGTAATGCAGTGTTCAGAAAACTATATTAAAATCATATTACAATTACTTGTTTACAAAACCTTAGGAGGAGTACACTCTAACATGTGACTGCTGATGTCTACTATATTTTCTAGATTAGCTGTGAAAATATCTGAATGTACGGAAAAGAGAAAAACTTTCCCAGCTCAGTAGGAAAGCCACGACCAGTGCAGATGATTCTGCATATGTTCACTTGGAGGTGTGAATTGGGAACAGGGTTAGGTAGAGGGTCACAGGAACAGAAAAAGAGGTAGGTGGAGGGACATTGGTTTAAAAAAAGAAAAGAAAAAAAAGAAAAAGTTTATTCTCATAAACTGCCAGTCCTTTCTGGATTTGAACAGGCAGGACATGACAGATGGGGGAAGCAGATCAAGGCATGGACGGCCTTTTACAGCAGTCAGTTGCCCCATCCACAGCAAGCAAGCCACCCAGGGCTGTTTTTAAGGCCTCTCAGCTCCCCACCCTCTCCCTCTTATAGGAGTGGAAAGTTTTTATAGGTCAGAGAGGCAGGAAGGAGGCAGACAAAGGCGGCTGTGTGGAGCGCCGATGGAAGGGCGCCCAGCAGGTCACGGGGTCAAACCCCAGCCGAATTCAGTACTCATCAGCTGGGTTCTTAAAAAAAAAAAAAAAAGGCAAAGCTGCCAGGATGGCCGAAGGTGTAAAAGGCTGTCGAAAATGAAGGGGCAGCAAAGGAAGGAGAGAGTCACCACCAAACACTCTACCCCACACCCTACCCCCAACACCTCGTATCTATGTTAGGGCTGGGCGATATGGCTGAAAACTGTATCACGATATGAGTGTTTCATATCGGTCGA
The DNA here is from genome assembly GCA_015164015.2 of Brevimyrus niger. Classification (NCBI taxonomy): domain Eukaryota; kingdom Metazoa; phylum Chordata; class Actinopteri; order Osteoglossiformes; family Mormyridae; genus Brevimyrus; species Brevimyrus niger. Next base: position 443,166 of record JAABNY020000118.1, on the reverse strand, counting down.
TATTGATAATTATTGATA
>JAABNY020000118.1:428470-443048 GCA_015164015.2 Brevimyrus niger | reverse complement strand
GGAGGGCGAGGCGACCGTCAAAATGATTCACAAAAAACCGGCAGAACTTCCATAAAAGGAGTTGTTTTGCTGTGCTATGACCATTTATGACAGCTGCGTTTCCGGCACGGATCCAAACTAGCAATCAAACTAGTTTCCCAATCTCTGTTGTCTTCCGACGAAGAAAAAAAAATTGAACATTTTATCGAACACATTTTTTATCGACATCGATCATATGTATACCGTGATACATATCGTTATCGTTTTATCGCCCAGCCCTAATCTATGTCCACTTTGTGACAAGGGTTGTGGTGCGAGAATTAGCCTCTTCATCCATCTGAAGATCCACAATAAAGGTGGACCATCACAGTCGACTCCGAATGATTGCCGATGATGATGATCCTCCTCTTTTAAAAGGAGGAAAGGATACCCAGAGATTACGGCTTTGATGTCACAGAGGAAGCGCTTTTTAATCGACCCACTCGCACAGTAAGTACATCTCACTAGGAATGGCTGCAGCTCAGGCTGTGGTGTTAAGAACACATATGATTAAACATCAGATGAGCTAGGGAAGACTTCTTTATTTCCAGTCGTGCATACCTGGACTACAATTTTCCCAAATAACAGTTTCTGCTACCAGGTTTCAAATCTGGCTTTGTGTGACCCACAATCAGAGCTGAGGGCAGATGCTGTCACTCTGATCAGAAGCAGGCATAGGCAGGACCCAACGTAACCCCCGTTTCTGCTCTTCTCAGAATTGATTTTAGATTAAAGCTTGCAGAATTCACAGGCAGGTCCAAATATGCTGAACCCATTCCAACTCTGAACCGGAACATGACACTCATATTAAAACAGTATTTCCCACCCTTTATTGACAAATGTTACAGCCAGGCAATGCAAAGCAGAGTGATTGTCAGTGTCAGCAGGAACGTATGTGTGATGGGAATGACACGATGCGGCGAGAGCTGGGACTGCTGCCTGGATGCATCACTTTACACCTTTAGATACGACTGAGGAAGAAGCCGCCCGACTCACCAAGCAGAGATGGCATCTCAGAATAAATCCCAATGTTCTTATATGTCAGCTGTCAGAGTTTTAAATATCCAAAAAGCAGACGTGTCAGTTTCCGTGTTCAGAAATTTCCCCTACGACCCTTAGCAGGAAAAGTGGGCAAAAGAAGAAATATATGGTTTAGAAGATGGGAGTTTACGGTACCTGAAGAACAAATGAAAAAAGTCTGTTGAATTAAATGCCTTAAAACCCATGTCACCGAAACTAACACTGCAACTGATTAACTCATCAAGAATAACTTAACAGTTACACTTGTCTGAGGACGGGAGCTCAGCTGTGCTGGTTACAGAGAGGCTGCCCATGCAGAAGAGCAGCAAGGAAGGGGCTCAGGGTTTTCCCAGGATGGGACCACCCACTCTGCTCATAAAATAAGCCTCTTGGGTGTGAAATTTCTGATATGAAATTAATCTATCCTCCAACTGCTGATCCTACGCGGAGTGGGTCAGCACCAAGCAGAAGGCGGGGCAGATATAGCGCATAAGTTACGTCTTCCTCAAAGAAATTCTCTACGGTAATGCTCATCAGCGTCCGAGATTGGATGTAGGCTTCAAAGTTTATTGGGATTCCGAATTCTTTCATATACTTTTTGTAGTAAATCGTCCCCACGCCTTCTTAGGTCTATATAAAAGTATTACATTTACTCTGATTTACATATTATAGCCAGCCGGGTTGGGAGTGGTGAGGATATTTTGCACTGCTCGCTCAGTTACAAGTAGTGAAGTAGAGAGTGATGGGCGGACAACTGCAGAACCAAACGAGGGTGAAGACTATCACTACAGAACTGAATGATCTAGTGATACTGGTCACCTTTGCGCTGTTACTCTTCCGAGTGATTTAACACTGAGCACCCTGCCCCAAAATAGTTTGTTTATTTTTTGTAAGAAATGCACTAAAATTCCCAATTATGCATCTGTAGAGCACAGTCAGAAAATGGCTTATTAGAGAAAGCATTAGAGTTTTAAGCAGGACAGGTAGCAAGGTAATCACATTTCTGTGAGTGTGGAGTTCATATTATATACAAGTAGGCAACAGCCCTCCTGCTTCTTGCATGAACATGGCAATAGGAAATTTGTGGCAAAAAAAGGTTTATAAAAAAAGCACGTTAGATGACTGGGTAATATCTGTTGTGTCATGACTTCAAAATCAAACCTGTCAGTCACTTGAGGATTTTTTTCTCTCATATTGCAAGCATGTAAAGGACAAACTATTGAATGTAATTCCAGTTTTCTGAAATGCCTTAAATTTACTCCTTCTACAATACCAGTCCTGACACGAACGACCCCAATTTAGCACATTTCCAGTGACCCGCAGAGGATGACACACAAGTATTATGAGTAACAGTGGATGACTAAGTCAAATAGTGAACACAGACTAACGACAATAATCGTCAGAAAAACCACCAGTAAATATATAAATAAACAATGAATACAACAATAATGGTACATTTAACAAAAGGAATTTATTAAAGTATTCATTGAAAGCTAAGAGACAAAGAGCACAGCATTCCTGGCCAGCCCGACAAGACTTTGTTTGGAGCGGAGAAGTGCAGCCAATCGGAAGCAGCCGTTTATCTTCTGCAATGAAATTAAGATAAATGAAGGCTACAGACCAAGGTGCTTGCATCAGATGAAGGATTAAAGTGGAGCCACACAATTATATTCAGCTCAGGGCATTTTTCGGCTGTATTATTTTAATGAGGCAACAGCCACAAGTGACCCAACCTGATTTAAAAAAAATGAATGCCGGACTGTTCTTGGGCACCGATATAACTATGCAACAGGAATGAAAAGGCAGATTCAACTTCAAAAACATCGAAAAATCTACACTGGTGCACTACTTTTGAACATGATCTAAAATCTGCTAATATGAAAATGGAGCCACTTTAGACAGGTGTGAATTTGCCGCGGAGGGACACCAAAGGGAATTCAAAAACAATATGCATGGTGATCTTTTTATACACCTTAACCTTACAAAGTACAGCTTTCCTTTAAGCTCAGCAGTTGCGTCACTCCCAAGAGCCGATCCCTAAGCATCTGAGCTGCAGGCGCCTCGTCTTTCATGGCCGCTGCACTTTCTGACAAAGGAGCAGCCAGATTCCACACATAGCTGAGCGTTCGGCCCCTAATGCAGTGCGAGGCGCTCCTTATCGCTGGAAACCACGGGGCGCGTCGCTCTCTCATTCATGACTCAGCGGGGAGCGCGGGCGCTTCTCGCCTTTTGGGACGCGGGATTGCAGAGAGCCAGTGCTGTGTGTGCATGTGTATGCTCTGTAGGGACTCCAAGTTCCCCCTCAGTTCAGAGGCGTATTTCTGTGAACATACCCAACTAGATCCATTACCACACTGCAGACGGAAATGAGTCTTTTTACACTCATCGCTTTGCTCCAAAATAAGCTGCCATAACCCTCATACACTGCTCTGTGCCAAACAGAAGACTGGCATACGATGAACAAAGTTAGACTCCCTTACTGTATCTGTTTACAGAAATCATGACATTACCGCGTCACACTCGAGTTGCCGACTTGACTGAAAATTGCATATCTAAAAATTTAGCACAATTATGTTATAAGCTGAAGGCTAGTTTATACACAACACAATTACTGTTGTACCGAGTACCCAAGAGTCAATTAACAATATCAACTTAGAAAAAATGTCCATATACACAGATAATATATATTTATTGCATAAAGAAATGCAAAAAAAATAAGCCAGTATTCAAGTGGACACATAATGTTAAGGCTAAAGCATAACATGCTGACAAGCACCGTAAAATAGACGCAGGAATACAACAGGAATGGCATCAATACTACCATAATTAATACAGAACAAGAAAGCCAGTGGCGACCAGTAGGTGACGGTACACACGATCAGTAGTACCTACATTACACCACATGGATCAAATGCGTCAAATTAAGTTCTTTTGGTGATCTTAAATGATCCAACCAAACGTTAATTTCGTTAATTTGGTAAATACTTATAAAATTATTACTTACCACTTAATTCGCAATAAAGAAAAGAAAAACCACATTTCCGAAAGGGTGGAATTTAAAAAAAAGTCCTTTCTCGTCCTATTAAAAGCAAAATCGATTGGGCCCACATTTGCATTGCCGGCTTGCTTGAAAATTTTCTTAATACTCTTGGTATGGAATGGCAAGGGAAGCATTGACGTTTAAGTGTCGCCTATTCTCTTCTTCCCACTTAGTCCACTTGGAAATCTGTTTTTTTTTTTTTGAAAGTGGGGCTTTTACGCCCACCTTCTAAGCAAATTCCGTCTGAAAATAGGGCAGGTTTACTATCCATTACAGAGTTAATGAATGCCCAAGCAGGACTGAACACCCTGATAGATAAGTGCCACTATTGTTGTAAAATTAGATCATCTTGATAACGATCCAGGAGCAACTAAAACAGAAGATCGTTGTACATATCCCAACGTCCTGTTTTCCTTTCCAACTTTCTGTAAGCTATAAGATGACTCATAAATTCAGTCGAGTTCATCTTCAACTTGAAATCATCAAATGTCAACAAAGCCGGCGCTGTGTCATTTACGTTATAACTACACAAAAAGAACAGAAACAGAAGTATACAAACTGATTCACATTCCCCACAAAAGCAGTTTCCACAACTGTTAAATAACAAATAATTCGCTGTCAGTATCCTGATACGAAACACAGGCAGTATCGGGGAAACCTGTTTCCTACATTTCTCCACTTTATTAGGATGTCCACATTCTTAGCTCAGTTTGCTGAAAAACCTATTCCCCTTTCACGTCCACGCATTTACAGATTCTGCAACGTGCCATCTTTTTGCAGTAAAATGTCGGATGGGCTTAAGTTTGAACTATGTAGGCTGATCATCTAGTTCAGAGGCATGTGCTGGATCAGTCACGTCGCCGCGCAGTTCGGGCGTCCACACGAACCTATAGTCGCGTGCTTGTGCAGCTAAACGCCGCGTCCAGACGCGGACGCCAAAGCGGGATTTTCAGCACAGCGACCGACGCGCTGCCAAAAATTCATCATGTTTTCTGATCACAAATCTCTGCGCCTAGTCAACACAGCGGGATCTTAATGGACTGGGGAATCCAACAAGCCGCCCTGCACCAACACCGCGCTGACTGTCGGAAATCAGAGCGACCTTACCTTCGTTTCATGGCCCCCTTGAGCTACTCAACGCATGACAGGCAAGTACAGGCAAGTGCCCCGCTTACTCTGCTTCGGTATTTTTAAAACTGCTTGCTCATTGAGGTCTGGAGGAAACCTGAATGGCATTTGTCTTGGTTTAAAGTACGCTTCCCCGTTCTGGGCGGTCTCCCCCCTGCTTCCCTCTAACGTACTGTCTACCTCGGCAGCTGCTACCAAAATAAAAGTCTGGTACTGCTTATTGGATCCACCAAACACCACATTGTTCAGTACAGTACGTAGTATAAAATATAAAATGTATATTTTATATATAATTTTTAAATTAAATGTATTGAACACCTAGATTTAATTTGTTTTTCATTAATTTAAACTGTTTAAATTTATGAGTTTTCGATTTATTTATCAGTAATTTGATGAAAACCTGCCGATTTAGAAATAACAATAAAAATCTACTGATTTATTCAGTCATTATAAAACGGCGTTTATTACGAAGTGTGTTTATTTATTAGATGAAACATTTTTGCGATAATTTATAGTGCATTTTGTAGTTATAGTGCGATATTTATTCGAATTAAGTCTCTAAATGACCCCATGGGATGTTAAGCACATCCTTGCTATTACATATGCTTGTGAACTAGATCAGACTTTTTCTTACCTTCAATTTGGTAAGGGTATTAAAGCGCGGGGAATAAAATATTTTTACTCTCTCATAGGAAAAAACAGCGAGTTTTAAGATTTTAATGATTATTCTTTTTTCAGGATCATCTAAAAATAAGTTTAAAGTTTACCTTCGTTGTTTGAGAGCTGCATGCGATTTTTGAAACAATCATAATCATTTTTGTGAGAAATTTGTGTTGAATTCTTTTTGTTTCATAAATACCTCAATATTTATTATACAACAAAATGACATTTCAATATAAAAAAAAAATCCAATACCGTATGTTATAGTATATCATACAAAATACTTTATTTCTTGTTATGCTATTCTGATCTCTGGTTCTTCCGACCAGATCGCAATTAAAGCTTGTGTAACTTCATTTGTCCACGCATCCATAACAATAATAATAATAATAATTATTATTATTATTATTATTATTTTACGTGCATACATGCATGTATTTTACGTGATGTACAGCAATAAATCAACCGGAAAAGCCAAATTCTAACAAGCTAAAAGAGGCCACCTATTGTTGAGTCGGACATACTTCGGGTCAATCGATTCCTCTCCTGTGCATGTACTGTATACTGGGATAAGGGCAGTAGTCGAACTTAGTGGCTCGACTTAGCTGTGCATGGAAATTTACTGACTTTACTGACTTAATTGTTCTTCAGTGAACTGCTACAGGACACTTTAGCTATAGATCAAATGCTTTTTAACTTAGTTACTGTAACTAGCAATCGCTGGCGTCATTCCCTAATACGAACAAAGTTTTCGGTATAGTGGTTGGCATTGATTATATCAAAGTTGTTCAACACAGTCTAATAAAAATAACAAAAGGTGATAAAGGATGGTCCAAAACTGTCAGCTCTAACAAGGCAGTGACAGGCTTTTCCAAGAATTTGTTTGTGGACTAAAGAGACAAAAACAATAACACATTAAGGATAGGCAGTGAATTATTAATTTAGAGCTGCAATACTTAATCCATCGTAAATATAAGTGTCATGTATGTTGGGTGTAACATCTTTCCGTTTTACAGCAAAGAACAGGAGTAATATTAACCAAATGTGTCCCATAATGTGTGGTGAAAAAATACATTTGGCTGGCTATACAATAGAAAAGGAAAAGGAGATATGAAGTCATACAGCACATCAAATGTAAACCAAATGGATATGAAGTCATACAGTAGGCCTACCTGAATTGTAAACGAGGTAGATGTGAAGTCATAGAGCACATCAAATGTAAATGAGGTAGATAATAATAATTAATACTTTATTAATCCTTGTGGGAAAATTCTTTTTACACCTCCCTCAACTTGCTCTTTGTAGAGCAAGATGTCCGCGAAAGGCAGCCATCTGCTGGGGAACCCAGAGAGCTTGGGGTTAAGGGCCTTGCTGAAGTACCCACAGACGTGCTGAGGCTGGGCTTGAACCTGAAATGTAATTGAGGTAGATATGAAGTGATACAGTACCTGAAATGATTGGCTGCTGAGGTGAGTCATGTGGTTTGAAGGTCATCTAATGTTATATCAATAGGCAGGAGATGGTGCAGTTTTTGGGGACCTGAAAAAACAAGTCAATGCTGCTCTGCTTCTAAGTGGCTATTAAACCTGAATTCTCTAGTGATATGACCTGTGTAGCTGTGCGGTGTTAGCGGCATAGGGATTCGCCTGTGAAGTAGAGTAATACCTTCACACACTGTGCAGTTCTTGCTGGGCTAAACTTGACTAAACATGGTGTTCAACTAATTAAAAACAGTGCAGGAAAAACACATACAAGATTGTAATCTAGAATGTGAGCATGAAGAACCATAATCTTTTTATTATATAACGGTATTATAGTTTAATTAAAATGTATAAACATATTAAAATATCTAGATAAATGTTTTAAACATATTTTAGACAACAGCAAACCCAGTCTGAACAATAGGTAATTGAAGGAACTTGTTAATAATGAATAATTTCCTCCTGTGATATCTGAACAATGACAAGTTCTAAACAAAGAACAGAACTGAGGAATGTGGCCAATTTAGTGTCGTCAACACCATCGCTCCAAGCTTTAACCTGCAATAACAAATGAGAGTCACTCATTTAATGTACAGAATTATCTAGTAATTTTTCCATAAAAATTATCCATTGCTGAGTATTTAAATGTTATATGACCACAGAAGATATCTGCAGTGTGGTCCTAATTTTATTAAAGGTATCCGTATAACAGGTGCCTTTCTGTAAATTGTGGTGAACTAAAGTGAAGTAGCTTCCAGTTTTATCTGTATATGAAGTCTGCCATCTTCCTAAGCAACCTGTACGAAGACACAACTTCTATACCATATATTAAAACGTGCAACCTTTTAATTATACTTTCCGTTCCCTAACTATGTAGCTTTCTCCAGGAGCCTTGTCACTGGCTAATGTGAGATAAGTAATTAAATAGATATATACTGTAAAATGGTGTTGATGTGGACAGCGGGCTGTTAAGCTTTACTGACTTGGTGCCCTTTTCTCCAGTGGACAACAAGAAACCCCTTTCTGGGATTTAAACTGACCCAAATAATCTTCTTTCTTCTATGTCAACACTCGGGAATAACTCTGTCCATTTCTAGCCATACTCCAGAAATCTCACCGGGACAAGGAAGGAAGGGATTAAATATTAAAATCGGATTTTGAATGGCTGGTGAATGATTAACTGCTCTGAGCATTAACATCTGTGTTTGTGTGTATTGTGCTAATGAAGCGTTTCGTATCAGACAGTCTACCTTTACAAACCAGATCAAGAGACAAAGCTGGACCTGATACATCCCTATTCGGCTGCTCATGTTCTAAGGTCCTCTGATCAAGGGCTCATTGTTGTTCTGTGGACCAGACTTAAAATGCGTGGTGATTTCACGTTGTCACCCCAAGGTTATGGAATGATCTTCCTCATGCATTGCGTCTTGCAGGTTCTGTTGAAGGTTTTAAAGGGCAGCTAAAAAGTTTTTTTTGAAGATTTTGGTTTACCGTTTACCATTTTAATGTGACCCAATCCTATGAAATGTTGTCATCTGTTAATAATAGGTTTTATACGTTTTTCTGTTTTGTTTAGTTTTTCGTTTTGTTTTTTCTTTTTTTCTTTTGCACAGCACTTTGTGACGGCTTTATCTGCGAAAGGCGCTTACAAGATAAAGTTTACTTACTTGCTTACTTAAAAAGTATAACAACAACCAACAGTTTAATCACACACCAGAGACAGAACACTATACTAACTCTTTGTTTGTTTGAATGAACTGAAATATGCATATATAATCATGCATATTTGCATGAGTTTTAATACTTATAAATTAAATATAGTCCAAAAGAGACAAGCAATAGTTATGGCATTAAAAAAAACTCAATTGTATATTAAGGCCAATGCCCTCTAAACAAGAGTTTGTGCAACATCAACAAAAGAGACAAGGCTTTAAACGCTTCAGAATCACTCCCATTACGCCTTGAGGCTCCAAGTACAGTGATTAAATAATATAACTAGTAACAAAAAAACAAGGAGGATCTATCCTACCTTTCAGTGACTCACTTGAATATATGACTTTAAGGACATGAGTCACTCTGTGTAAGGGAACCTGCTATGTCACTGTTCAGTAAGGCTCATCATGGAATATGAGTGTATGAGGCGACACAGTGATGTAACAGCAAGTGATGTAGTGGCTATCTCTGCTACCCAGACCTCCAGGGTTCAGGGTGTCATTGCTACTCCAGCTGTGTGTGTGTGATCTTTCCAGGTTTCCCTGGAGTTCTGTCTGTTTTGTGTGTGTGTGTGTGTGTGCGTGCATGCATACATGTGTCTTTGTGCATGCATGTATTTATTTCTCTGTGTGCATATGTGTGTATGCATGGTTTACCCTGCTGTGCACTGGCAACTCTTCTAGTGTTTCCCCATTCTCCCTGCAGTGCACTAACAGCCCCCCTACAGCTTCACTGTTCCCCCTGCTATGCACTAACAGCCCCACTAGGGTTTGCCCATTCCTCCTAGTGTGCACTGGCAGCCTCCCTAGGGTTTCCCTGTTCTCCCTGCTGTGCCCTACCTGCTCCCCTATGGTTTCCCCTTTCCCCCTGCTGTTCGCTGGCAGCCCCTCTAGGGTTTCCTCATTTCCCCTGCTTTGTACCCAGTGCTGCCTGGGATACACTCCCATTCTCCCTTCTCTTGTGACCAGCTTCTTCTCGTTTAGTTACTTGAAATGTATTTGAAACCATGGCCACCTTAAAGCTCCACTTTTATCAATAATCCTGTGAAATCACAAGAAGACAAGTCCAGGGGAAGTAGCAAAATTATGAACACTGTCAGCAGAAGAGCTGTTTTTAATGCTGCTTTATGGAAGCGTGCTCGCAATTAGTGCTTAGCCGCTGTTAAAATATATGTCATGCAAACAATATGCAAACACTGTGATAACAACATGTATTTTTGGAAACATTGGGGTGTCATAATAATTTCCATTATTACAGTATTTTTAGCAAAATAATTTCTTTAATATTTTCAATCTAATAATTCGGTGCCCCTATGCCAAGTATCTGACCGAGGTGACACCTTTTAAAGCCGCTGGTACAGGTGGACAAGATCCCGCAGAGAGGGCAATCCCCGGGTGACCAGAACAGAGGGAGGTGTGGATACATTACATGAGGGCTTGACGGTGCGTGTCGTGGATGTAGAGCTTACCCAGCGGGCACTCTGCAGGTACTGGTTGACACTGATGCAGATCACGCACTTCGCGGTCCAGGTCCCAGGTAATGGGTCTCAGAAAGCAGGTTAGTTTTTGACCTCTCATGGTGGTTTTTGGACAGGGGTGGGTTTCTTCGGTGTCGCCGGGGGATCATAGAGCCGGGCGAGCGCATCTGCCTTGGTATTCCGGGACCCTGGGATATAGGATACCTTGAACAGAAAGCAAATGTGATGTCTCTGATGGGGAAGGAGCCTGAACTGGTGCGCGAGGTTGTAAAATTCTGGGTAGACATAGTTGGGCTCACCCCGATGCACGGCTAGGGTTCTCCTGAAAGGGGGTTGGACTCTCTTCCACTCTGGAGTTGCCTGCAGGGAGAGGTGCCGAGCGTGGATGGGCATACTTATTGCCCCCTGGCTGGGTGCCTGTACATTGGGGTTTACTGCAGTGGACGAGAGGGTAGCCTCCCTTCGCCTTCGGGTTGGGAGACAGGTTCTGATTGTTGTTTGCGCTTATGCGCCAAGCAGCCGTTCAGAGTACCCACCCTTTTTAGAGTCCCTGGAAGGGGTGTTGGAGAGCACTCCTTCTGGGGACTCTTGTTCTGCTGGGGGATTTCAATGCTCACGAGTGGCGTGATTGTGAAGAACAGCCCCCCCGATCTGAACTCGAGTCGTGTTCTGTTGTCGTCACAGATTGTCCATAATGAACATTATGTTCAGGCTTAAGGGTGTTCATATGTGCAGCTGGCACCAGGACACTACTTTGTAGTCATGTCATCGGACTTGCGGCCGCATGTTTTGGACACTCAGGTGAAGAGAGGGGCAGAGTTGTCAACTGATCACTACCTGGTAGTGGGTTGACTTCGCTGGTGGGGGAGGAAGCCGGCCAGGCCTGGCAGGCCCAAGTGTATAGTGAGGGTCTGCTGGGAACGTCTGGCAGAATCCCCTGTCAGGAGGAGCTTCAACTCCTACCTCCGGCAGAACTTTTCCCATGTCCCAGGGGAGGTGGGGGACATTGAGTCCAAATGGGCCATTGTGGAGGAGGCTGACCGGAGCTGTGGCCTTAAGGTGGTCGCGGCTGCAATCCGCAAACCCGCTGGTGGACACCAATAGTGAGGGATGCCATCAAGCTGAAGCAAAAACTCGGGTTTGGGAGGAGTTTGGCGATGGAAAATGCCTTCTGGACAGCTTCCAGGCGATTCTGGTCCACCATCCGGCAGCTCGGTGTAGGGATGGGGTGCTGCTGACCTCAACCCGGGACATTTTGGGTCAGTGGAAAGAGTACTTCGAAGACCTCCTCAATCCCACTGACATGCCTTCCAATGTGAAAGCAGTGTATGGGGACTTGGGTGTGGACTCCCCTTATCTTGGGGACGGAGGTTGCTGAGGTGGTTAAAAAGCTCCTCGGTGGCCGAGCCCCAGGAGTGGATGAGATCCGCCCGGAGTTCCTTAAGGCTCTGGATGCTGTTGGACTGGTTGACATGCATCTGCAGCATCGCATCTGGTCCGCATGGGTGGCAATAAGTCGGGCATGTTTTCCGGTGAGGGTTGGACTCCGTCAGGGCTGCCCTTTGTCACCGATTCTGTTTATAACTTTTATGGACCAGGGCAACCAGGGCATAGAGGGTGTCCGGTTTGGTGACTGGGTCTCTGTTTTTTGCAGATGATGTGGTCCTGTTGGCTTCATTGGACCGTGACGTTCAGCTCTCGCTGGGACAGTTTGCAGCCGAGTGTGAAGTGGCTGGGATGAGAATCAGCACCTCCAAATCCAAATCAAAAAGAATGCTCTCTCCAGGTCGGGGATGTGGTTTAAGTATCTTGGGGTGTTGTTCATGAGCGGGGGGACGATAGATTGAGAGACTGACAGGTGGATCAGTGCGGCGTCCGCAGTGATGCGGGCGCTGCATTGGTCTGTCATGGTGAAGAAGGAGCTGAGCCAAAAGGCAAAGTTCTCGATTTACCAGTCGATCTACGTTCCTACCCTCATCTATGGTCACGAGCTGTGGGTAGTGACCGAAAGAACGAGATCACGAGTGCAAGCGGCCAAAATGAGTTTCCTCCGCAGGGTGGCTGGGTTCTCCCTTAGAGATAGGGTGAGGAGCTCGGTCATTCGGGAGGGACTCAGAGTAGAGCTGCTGCTCCTCCGTATTGAAAGGAGTCAGATGAGGTGGCTCGGGCTTCTGGTTAGTGTTCTGATTCCTTGGTTCTTAGTTTCCCTGTTTAGTTCCTTTGAGTATTAGTTTCACCTGTACCCCGTTTCCCTGGTCTTTGTTAATTAGCCTCCCCTATCCTATGTTAGACTCGTTACCCCTTAGTATTTTAGTTCCTGCTTCTGTTCATTTCCCGAGTGGTTCATTGTGTTGTTGTTGATTGTGTTTCATAGTTGATGTTACATGTGAATCTCTATTTAGTCTTCATTAATCCCTTTTTAGTTTTTGACCCCTCATGGTGGTTTTTGGTTTTGTTGTGTTTTGTATTTTATTTAATAAACCCCTTATTTTGTTAGTTGAGCCGCAAGTGGGTCGTCTGCCCCTTTTTGTGCCTGATGCCATGCTCTCGTGCCAGAGCCACCCAAAATCATGACAGTCGTGCTTTTAGGAGGGTGCCTGTCTGCAGTGATTCCCGTCTACACTAGGTGGCAGCTCTGCAATATGCTGCCATGTGAAAAGGAACGGTTAAATTTTGGTGTTAGACGTTCACTGGCAAATTAGAAAATGTCAAACGGGCCATATATGGATTAAATAGGATAAAACTATATTATTATTTTAATACAGGAATAGGAAGGTGGAACAGTGGTGATGGAAAAGAAATTGAATTACTGTTGTCTTAGAAACGTGCAAAAATTGTTTTTATTCAGTCTGTTAGTTACGTATTAAACATTTTCATATAGGCTATGGTAAATGCGTATCTATGTATTTTTAAATGCAACAAATCATATACGGCTTCACACAAAAAGCAAGATGATCCATTTAACTTGCTTTCATTTTTGTGATTGTCGAAGAATCTTACTTCTTTATAATACGGTTTGGTTCTCAAACTTAATCCGTTCTGGACTCGAATCCTAAAAAGCTCGAGTTCTGGTCCAATTTTCCCATAAGAAATAATGGAAAACCAATTAATTAGTTCCTGGCCCCCCAAAATTACACCTAAATATGTTTTTTGTTATGCATTTAAACACAAACACAAAATGAACAGGATAAAACAAGAAGAGTTGTTTTTTTAATGGCTTCCAAAACAATAAAGATCTTATCCCAACATCTTATCCCTGTCCTGCCCCGATCGTCCGCTCCTTCCGTGTGTCACGCCCCCTCATTAACCTCATGTGGGATCCCTATGTGATCAGCTGTTTCTGGTTGTTGTCATTAATCCTCTGTTTTAAGTCTGCGTTTCAGTTTGTTTCCCCAGTCTGGTCATTGGGTGCGCTTGACTTGCTTACAGCAGGCTTAAAGCAATGCATTCTGATTCTGACACAATGCATTACAGTTAGATGCTTTGCAACCTTTCACCTGGCTGCACAAACTGGAACCGCGTCTGTGATTACACACCCTTGCCCTTATCAGCTGAAGAGTTTAGTTACGTTTCTATCCCAGGCAGTTCTGATTTGTAATCTGCTGTTTCTCACGAATATCATGTAAAGCAGCTTTAAAATAAAGTTTAAATGAATGACATAAATACTCTAATAGTACACGTAAGTTAGTGGTTTATTTATTGTTAGTTACTGTAATGTTGCGCTGTTGTCTGTGAAGAAGGCATTCAGGTAAGAATTACATTGTAGTATGACTCATTTCCTGGCGCATACGATTTATATTAGGTCAGCGTTCATGGTTCGACTTCTGATATTCAGATCGAGTTCTAGGTCAAATTGGTTTGTGCGACTTTCAAGAAATTTGAATTCCAGTGACTTTGAGAACCGAGGTACCACTGTACTGGTATTTAATGGCCTCTGGCAGTTGTAATGTGTATGGATAAAACTTGACGCTAAAGACTCAAATGGCCTAATTGTCGGGGTTTGTTATAGAGCACCTAATGTAGCTGTAGAGGAAAGCAGAA
>JAABNY020000118.1:356564-366813 GCA_015164015.2 Brevimyrus niger | reverse complement strand
ATGACTCATTGTTTACATGGACAAACTGGTAACGATCAGTTAAATAGGAACGAAACCACAGGAGTGCTGTCCCTTTAATGCCAATCAATGTTTCCAGCTGGTCCAAAAGAATATTAAGGTCTACAGTATTGAAAGCTGTGGTTAGATCCAGTAAGAATAATAGCAATATACAGCCATGGTTGGAAGCCATAAGCAAGTTGTTTATCACTTTGACTAAGGCCGATTCTGTGCTATGATTGGGTCTAAAACAAGACTGATATAGTTCGTTAGCATTATTTTTTGAGAGTGAAAAACTGCACATCAGAAGCAGAGCATGCGGGAAACATGGATCCATACTCAGCCAGGGTCTATGTACTTTATACTCTTGCCTTATTTCGGTTATTGTGTGTATGTGTGTGCTTGCCCGGGTGACCTCACCAGTCCTGCTGGGACACATTCCTGCTGTAGATGTGTCTCCTAATGTTCCTGTATGGGTGACAGATGTATTTGCATCCACATCCTCAAAGCTCTGTGGAGATCAGACACCAGGTCTAAGGACGACCACTTCTTGGTTTAACCTCCAAACACACAGAAAATTCTGGTTGTGTGTGGGACTACAGTATGATGTCAGTACAGGCTGAATGGGTATGAACTGAAATATATGTATTTCAAGGTTTCTGCCAGAAATTAATTCAGCAGAACTGCAATACATTATAACCACTCCCACGTGAAGCATATCAAGCTCTAGCATATATTCAGTATTTGTAGATGATGTGTTGAACGCAGATGAAATGGGCAGGGATAAAGATCTGAGTGATTATATTGGGCCATATCGTTATGGCTATAGTGTCTCAGAAAGTGTAAAGCTTGTGGGATGCTCAAGGTCAGATGCGGTGAGTATTTACCGAGAGCGGTCTGAGGAGAGTATAACCACCAACCGCCGGCAGGGTACTTGGCGGCAAACAATCATCGATATCAGATGTAAATAAAGGCTATTCCATCTGATACAAACCAACAGAATGGTTTTAATGCTCCCCGTTAACCCAGTGCGGTGCACAAACAATTAAATTAGGAGTCACATTGACAATATTTCAAAAGTTAAACAAGTTAATCTGATAATAACACCATTAAAATGGGATTGTTCTGTATTCTCGGCAAGCTTGCTATAGGCACGTACAGCACTGTTTATTGTAGTCGCCACTAATCTTCATTTTATTTAATCCACGGCTACTTCTTGTAGCTTCGCCTTTTTGCGGCGAGCAGCTTCGGCCGTCGTTTAAGCCATTTTTCCCAATTTAAAATAAAAATGAGCAAAATGCCATTGAGTTTTTTAAACAGTCGCACTGGTCAATAGCTATTTGTGTGATGTACGTATACATATATTAAGGTTTGTAACACATATTTTGCATCCTGTGCTTTTTTAGTGTATATGCAAGACAAATTCCCGACGCTGTGCTCTGACCCTGTATATGTGCGCTTCCCATAGGTGAGCACTTGCTAACTACAAAGACAGTACAATACAATACTACAATAAAGGAATTCCACAAAATGACACGATCCGCATGTCTGTATCAGCTACATTCTTGGTGATATTGTGGGCAGAACACTGGCGCACTGTGTGAATAACTCAATACTTACTTACTATAGTGATCTTTCTTTTTTACTTAGAATAACTTGACAGATTAGCACCAGTCTTGGGATTTAAACCTGGCATTTTCGAGTCACATGTAATATTGTCAAGCTGCCAGGCTTGCAACACCAGTTAAGGCTGAGAAAGGACAGCCTCCCTAAGCATCAAATTGGGGTGAGACTTGACTGCATTTGACATGTGTTACTGTGAAAAGAAGCAAGCTACAAACCACAAGCATGGGGCAGTTTCATATTCCTCAGCCTGCACACTTCAGATGAACTGACCTGGTCACAGAACACCATGGTCACCGTGAAGAAGGCAGAACTGCACTCCCTCCTCCAGAGGCTCTTAAGGTAGCGTGGCGTGCAGCTCCTCCAGAAAAAAGTACCTTTTATTACCTTTGAGGGTTCAGTTACTTCTCACCAGGGCTGTACTTCAGGGGTCTGCTAATTGTACCCTCGCTGTAGGTAAATGCACCTTTTAAGGTTCAGAAATAGAAACAGTAACATTTTTGTACAATTGGGGGTACATTAATGTAGTTTGTACCTTGGGTAAGCGATGTGGCTTTTTCCTGACAGTGAGCCGGGTGCGATGCTAGGCTTTATGATTTGACTTTTAGGGGAGAAAATACAGATCTTTCATTGTCTCTTTTGTAATTTTTACTCTCTAATGTACCTCTTGTAGTATTGTCCTGTACTTCATATTTTGACACCGGACCACAAACAATTTTGGGACGAGTTTTGATGCAGAAACTAGACTGGCATGATGCTGGGCATCTGACTGAGCATGCTTACTGACTGTGCTTATCCCAGACACAAAGTGGGGAACAACCCAGTATAGGGCACCAACCCATACACATCTAAGGGCAATTTGGTAATTCCAGTTAACATCAGCATATTTTTGGACTGTGGAAGGAAACCAGAGAACTTGGGTGAAACCCCAAGATGACCCAAGGAGAACCTGCAAGCTCCACACACACGGAACCCTGGCCCTTATTTCATATTTGGCCTTTAGATACTTGTTCCTAATTATACAGTATGCCTAAGTCAGTGTTTTGTAAGTATCCTTTTTTTGTTTTGCACTGTCTAATTTTGTTACATCTTACTGACTGTATGGTGTTGGCAACAATTCCTATGTGATGAAGTAGAAAAGGCTGATAAAAAACCTTGAAGGTTTATGTCCATATGCACCAGTCAGGTCAGTGTCATTTGAAAAGTGGCTGGCAGGGGGCGCTGTGGCCCTGTTTGGGACATGATGGACCAGTATCAGAGCATTTGTGGGTGTTAGCTGAGGCAGGGCAATTGATGCAAGACACGGGGGGGGGGAGGAACTGTTACCCAAAAAAAAAAAAAAAAAAAACGAAAAACAAGCGAGTCATGCCAGTGCAGCCATGGATCTGCGCTCGGAGCTGCTGAAGTCCATCTGGTACGCATTTACGGCTCTGGATGTGGAGAAGAGCGGAAAGGTGTCCAAGTCACAGCTCAAGGTGGGGGCCGGAACCGTTTGCTGGAAAGAAGGGTGTTTTCAGGGAGGGAGGGGGGCAAAAGAAGTTCTTCTCTTGAGACCCAGTGAAGCTGTTACTTTCCCTGTGGGATGGCCTTTTCTCACAGTTTGATCTGTCTCCACATGGCCCAACATGACTAGCGGGGCTTGAAGAATGAGCTTTGTTCAAGCCCATGTTTTGTTTTTGCAGGTCAGTAGCGACGGCTGCAGAATTTATTAGCTTTTGTCTTTCATGTCGCTCCATTTCCTGGTTGAGCAAGTTGTACCCGCCTCGTGCTTCTCTGTCTCCTGCAAACTGCAAATAATAATCACCCCAAAACAGCGACACACTTACTCCCCGTAATATGTTATCTTTTCAAGGCCAGAGTTTGCCAGGGACTATAGTTTGCGGTGCAGTATATCAAAGTCATTTTTGCAATTGAGGAGACTTCCGACTTGTAAGACCTGTTAGATCACGACAGAAGACTGCCTAGGCTTAACTGGATTCACAGTCTATAAAGTGATTTCAGCATGGTGGGCATGTACTACTGCACTCTGTTTCTGACAGCATTTCCTGTTAGAAACATTCTTGGAGAAGCCTGGTCATGGATTTTAGGAAATGGCTAAACTGTGCCTGCCAAGGAGCTGTCCAGACAGTGCAGCTTAGAAGCGGACAGAACAGGGCAGCAGTGTGGATATGCAGTGAGGCCTCCAGGCCATGGTTCTGTACCATTAATGCTGATAAGCTAAATAAGTGTGAGTGTGTGGTTCTGTACCATTAATGCTGATAAGTTAAATAAGTGTAAGTGCCACTGTGCCACTTGTGTTAAGCATAATGGATGTTCAGTCATGACAGTGAGATCCTGTGGATGCCATTTTGAGGTTTTTGCTGATGCAGTGGAGGGGACTTTACTGAGCCTCTGGCTTACAGCGCTTTGTCTGCTAACTGGCTACATATCGATCTGTTTACTGAAATGTATATCTGGATTGGTGTTATTTGGTCCAGTCCTATCATGAGCAACTGTTTGCCGGTAAAAAAAAAAATCACACAAATCGAACTTATTCAGATTCTGATTAATATTGCTTTATTTATCTCCAAGGGGTTTTTTTGTGTTTCAGTAGCCATTTACAAAAATGACAGGTACACACAGACATGGTCTAGACATGACACAGAATCTGCGGTTTCTGCCGCTGACCTCGGCCTCGGTCAGCTCTTGGCTCCTTTGGGCTGGTAGTTGGGCTATTTCCCATCATGTTATGCAGCTCTCCCTAACACCTGCACCCCCACCTTCTAAGAATGCAATTTCAGATCGTGATGATGTACTCAGTATTTGATGAGAGATCGGTGGAAGTCAGTTAACGTTTTCTGATGTCAAACACTAAAAAAAACTCATCACTCCTGTCCTGTGTTCTGTAGTTCAAGGAGCAAATCAGTGCTAACGTAATACCACTAGCATATGGTAATGTATCAGCTAAACTGTAGTATGTCAATGTAACAGCACTAGTGTAACAGCAGTAATGTAACAACACTAACATAACAGTCATTGACACACCACAACACGGTTGTATGGGCACAATATGCCTAGTCTGATCTAAGCCCAGTATTGAGGGGTACATATAAGTCAAGTATATGAAACTGCTTTCTTCCTCAGCTATTAATTAAAAAAATGTTAAATAGACCATGAATTACTAGAATGCAAGTACATTTCTGTCCACTGACTCGCTGTGGCCCGATAATTATCCCATGTATACCTCTGATTCTGAAGGTAACATTATTGCCCATTATTCAAACATGTGTGTAGGGTTGATTTCAAATTTTGAAACACGGCTATGAAAACAGCAGTGAGAGGCTATCAGGTCTGAGGAAGGAGTAAATGCTTCGTGAGAGCCGCCCGCCTTGATCTTCACCAAATGTCGTACAGGAAAAGCTGTGTGGCGATAAGCTTCTTACCGCATGTAGGTTCTGTCGCTCAGCAACAATGGTCGCTCTGTTTCTCAGGCTACGAAAACGACAGCCGTACACCAAGGGCCCTTTGAGAAACACACCAGCTTTATGCCACAAAACCCCAGCTATGTAAGCAAGGGGCAAATTCCACATTTAGGGAAACATAGTGCTGTGTGGCTTGGTGTTCGTTCATCTAAAACCTGAATGCTTTATGTAGGGATGAATACTAATTCAAGATATGTTACTTCATGGAATGTGGAGTACAGAGTATTTCTAGGGAGATAAATGTATAAAATATTTCCTGTTTTGAAACAGAAATTTATGATAATTGATTTTTAGATGTCGGACAGGATGCTAAATACACAGAAACTTGAACTTGAAGCACCTCAAACACCTAAATAACCTGGTGCCACAGTAAAATTGTGAAGAATATGTTTTTATTTGTTTTCAGAATCAGTTCCTGGTCTTTGGGGATCTTTTATGCTCGTAAATGGATGGAGGGAACAATAGTTAAGTCTGATACTATGTACTCCGCTGTAAGCACTTCACAGTGAGAGTGGCAGGCCTATTTTCTTGAAGTGACCTCATTTTCCGCAGTTTCCTGGTTTGCAGTGCTCAGTCTTTCTGAATTGGTTAGTTTTGCTGAAACTGTGGCCTGAGTGAAAGAGAACACAGCCATCATGCAGAAACAGAAAAGTACTCATAGGAAATGTATATATCAGCTTCGTGAATCTGGACAGAAGGGTCGAGTTTTCAATAATTGCCCATATCATAAATATATGTGATCTGAACAGTGCAGCACCCCATAATATAACACAAGGACTTGCCACACAGACTGCAGTCAAGTCCTTTAATTATGCAAAAGGACATATAACTGAAGGTGGTGTGGGGTGCAGTGGTGCAATGGGTAGTACTGTCACCTGACACCTCTGGGACCAGGAGTTTCCACCATGGCTCCATGTGTGTGGAGTTTGCATGTTCTCCCTGTGTTGTTGTGGGGTTTCCTCTGGTTACTGCAGTTTCCCCCCATAGTCCAAAAATATGCCAAGATTAAATGGAGATAGTAAATTACCCAGAGGTAACCCATAGGTTGGCGCCCCATCCTGGGATGTTCCCTGCTAAGCACCCATAGCCTCTAGAATAGGCTCCAGCACACAATCCATTGTGTAATGACCGCTGTCCGGTGAGCAGGCAGGAAGTGGGGAATGACAAGGCAGGCAGGCCAGAATCCAAAAAGCGAACAGGTTTTATTCAGACGAACAGGGCAGACAGCGACGAACATCAGTGACGGATCTGGGGAAACCAACTCAGACACAGATTAAAATACACAACACAAGCAGAAAATAACAGGCAACAGGTGATTACAATCGGGAAGTAACACGAGGTAATGAGAGGGGCGTGGCACACAGGAGGATCAAACAAGCAGGTCATGACATGTTGGCATTCATGTGCAATAATCAGCTTGAATATAACTGTAGGGCAGCATGTGGTATATTATTTAAGAACCAAGACTTATAAGTAAAATACTGCCATTCCAGTCATTCCAGATTAATGGGCTTTACCAGAATTGCTCTAATACATCATGTATTTAAAATTGGATAACCAGATAAAAATGAATGAAAACATTGGACTTTGGGTTCTGTTTAAACACTAGCTTATTAAAGCGTGCTCTCCCTGTCGGTATATTCCCTACGTGCCTCCCTCATAGGTGCTGTCCCACAACCTCTGCACTGTCCTGAGCATCCCTCATGACCCAGTGGCTCTTGAGGAGCACTTCAGAGAGGATGATGATGGGCCTGTGTCCAGCCAAGGCTACATGCCTTACCTCAACAAATACATTTTGGATAAGGTGTGTGTGTCTCCCTCCACTGGATACATTTCTTAACATCACAAGCAGATTCTTAGTAAGGTTGCAACGTTCATCTCACCCGCTCAATGGCATCAGGTGCAAGATGGAGCTTTTGTGAAGGAGAACTTCGATGAACTGTGCTGGACCCTCACAGCGAAGAAGAACTACCGGCCAGAGAAAAACAAGAAGATCATCCTGCAACAAAAAGATGCCTTCCGCCTCTGGTGCCTATTCAACTTCCTGTCGGAGGACAAGTATCCTCTAGTCATGGTACCTGATGAGGTGGGTTCCTGACCCACGGTGTGGGGGCCCTTAGATGGACCTCTCCCAAACTGTGTCTCCTGAACCAGTATATTAATATCTACACCAATGAGTGTTAAGGATGCTGATTTGAGTGCTCTGTTTTTTTACTTGTAGGTTAAAAATGTGTTTCTGTGAAGCTGAAGTTAAAAATTCCATTGGTAATTTTATTGTTTCCCCCAACAATATGAAAATTTACTTAATGGGTATCATTGTAAAGGAAAAATTGCAAGCTTTAAGAAAATCAGTCATGCTAGTGGTGTCGCTTAGAATTTGCTGGTGTTGGTTTTCTTCAGAAATTTTCTTTGTGCCTTTGGTGTGTGATTAAATTATTTGAAGTGTTAGATCTAACAGAGAGCCATCTTTGTTTCTCTAACATGGGGTGTTATGGGAACTTTTGATATGTTAGCAAACTGTAATCGAGCTGGTATTGCTCAAATGTGACCTCAAGGGTGTAGTATTTTCAACACCTATATCACGTCAGTGTCATACAAGACTGTTGTCGGCCAGAAAACCAATAACAGTCTCCTCAGATCAAAGCACAAACTACTCGTAGTGTCACTTTCGCAGAAAGTCAGTTTTGTGGCCTGTTTTGTGAGTGTTTTTGCTTTAACACCTCAAGAGTTATCACAAATGTTTGTGTAAAACCCAGCTTTACACAAATCATTGCATAAGAATTGCATAGTTAGCAAGACTTCAAGTTAGCAGTTAGCAAGACTTATCAGTTAGCAAGACTTCAGTTATTAAGACTTATTATTTATAGGTATAAGCTGTATCCTAATCTGCAAGGAATATATTTCATATACAAACTAGTGATGCTGTTCAAAACAGATGAGAGTATTAATTAAAATGTCTGATAATGCAGCCAGGATTTATTAAATGACATTCAATTTGAAACCTACACCTAGCATTTTGTCAATTTTTAACTATATTTCTTTCTGTTTTCATTTTTGTCTGATTTATGGCAGAAATTTATTGTGGAATAAATTCATTTTATAGATTGCAAAATGGAAAGATGGAGATGTGAGTGACACTTCCAGACTGAACATCTAGACTGACTTCTGTCTTGCATGCATTTTGCTGTTTTTCTGGTGGGGTTGGGTTTGCATAATAGCTGGTAGCAGCAGCAAGTCAGGGATGGTTCTCCATGTTCTGCCTTGGAATGTTTTCAGCTCAGACAAAGAAGAATATGTGACAGTTAAAAAAAGGCCTCTGTGTCAACAAATGAGAATGGAGCCTTACACATAGGGAACGTGCTTTCTCCCTGTTTCTGGACAAATGCTGTCCTAAGTGTATGACAATGCAGGACTTGGCAATCTGCTAAGCATCAGAACCAACTCCAGAAAAGAGAATCAGTGACTCTAACAAAGAATAGCACATTTCCTCTGATGTATGTCAGCCGCCTGCAGATTTTCATTCTGTGAGCCATGGGGTTTCCCAGCCTCACATGCAGGGGGGAAAGGGGAGACCAGCCACTCATAGTGAGCACAAGCCATTTGGATTTTCTGAGGCTTCTTGATGCAGCATAGCTTTGGCTATGAAAATTGTGTTCAGTGCTAGCAAATTTCTTTTTACGGGTGCAAACTGGAAAGTACACATGCAAGTTCATATGGCACTATTCTGACTCCATCTACGAATTCACTGCCCTAATTTATGGAAAATAACATTTGTTGAGAAAAATTGACAGAAGTATCTACCAAGCTTGCATTTCATGCAAAGAGGTGTCGCATGCATTCGCTCACCTGGTCCCGTGCTGCATCTCTGCAGGTGGAATATTTACTGAAAAAGGTTTGCATGGCCATGAGCGTAGAGCTGAACTGTGTGGAGCTGGAGGACTTCCTCTCCCAGGATTCTGTGCTGCAGAACGGCTTCACAGTCTGGGCTTTCCTGGACATGATGAACAGTGGGAAACTGACAAAAGGCATCACCAAGGATTCGGTCAGCATGGCAATTGAGGAGGTGTACCGTGAAATAGTCGACGATGTATTAAAAGAGGTATCCCGTCCACATTTTCTTCAGCTTTATCAGGCAATCATTGAAATTGCATTATAGCAAAGCATTATTTAAATTTACCAAAGCATTTATGGATTTAAAATCTATAAAATAACACTTTACATTGCACCAAACATTTAGGTTGCTTTCTGAAAGCAATTACAAAGAATGTAAACTGCTTCAGGTGAGATATGGATTCCACTGGTTCAGGTTTTCACACTAAAATGGATCATGTCTGCGTAGGGCTATCTGTGGAAGCGAGGGCAACTGCGCAGAAACTGGGCTGAGCGTTGGTTCACGCTGAGGCCCCACACCCTGGCCTACTTCTCCAGTGAGGATCGAAGGGAACGCAAGGGCAACATCGCGCTGGACGGGAACTGCTGTGTGGAGGTGGGTGGGAGGATAGGAGCCTATGAATGGGTTATTAAAACCAGGAGAAAATGGGCGGTCTTTGTGAGGGGTAGGAAGTTTGGTACTTTTTTAGCAACTTTGGGAGTAACTGTGTGGAGATGGGAGTTGTTTGTGAGATGGTTTTAAGCTGTGGCAGATCGATAGAAGGGAATGAACTTGAGGCCTTGTTCATCTATCTGTATCCCCTCTTTGTGTCCCCTGGCCGACAGGTGCTTCCAGACAAGGATGGGAAGCGGTGTATGTTCTGCTTAAAGACACTGTCCAAAACATATGAGATGAGTGCCTCAGACACCAAGCAGAGGCAGGAGTGGACTGCGGGTAAGTGGGGGGTTTACAGTCAGGAATAGACTGCGGGTAAGTGGGGGGTGTAGAGGCAGGAGTGGACTGCGGGTAAGCGAGGGGTTTAGAGGCGGGAGTGGACTGCGAGTAAGCGAGGGGTTTAGAGTCAGGAGTGGACTGCGGGTAAGTGAGGGGTTTAGAGTCAGGAGTGGACTGCGGGTAAGCGAGGGGTTTAGAGTCAGCAGTGGACTGTGGGTAAGTGAGGGGTTTAGAGGCAGGAGTGGACTGCGGGTAGGCGAGAGGTTTAGAGTCAGGAGTGGACTGCGGGTAAGTGGGGGGTGTAGAGGCAGGAGTGGACTGCAGGTAAGTGGGGGGTTTAGAG
>JAABNY020000118.1:266128-276168 GCA_015164015.2 Brevimyrus niger | reverse complement strand
ATTACAAATAGGAAAAAGAGGCTACAATTTGCACGAGCTAACCAAAATTGGACAGTTGAAGACTGGAAAAATGTTGCCATATGGAAAAATGTATATATATAGACAACTGAAATACTCAGACCGGCCCGTCTGGTACCAACAACCATGCCGTGCTCAAAATAGCTTAAATCACCTTTCTTTCTCATTCTGACATTCTGTTTGGAGTTCAGGAGATTGTCTTGACCAGGACCACACCCCTAAATGCATTGAAGGAACTGCCATGTGATTGGTTGAT
The DNA here is from genome assembly GCA_015164015.2 of Brevimyrus niger. Classification (NCBI taxonomy): domain Eukaryota; kingdom Metazoa; phylum Chordata; class Actinopteri; order Osteoglossiformes; family Mormyridae; genus Brevimyrus; species Brevimyrus niger. Next base: position 275,894 of record JAABNY020000118.1, on the reverse strand, counting down.
TTGATAATTGCATTAATAAGAAATTGAACAGGTGTTCCTAATAGTCCTTTACATGAGTGTATATACAGTGGTACCTCGGTTCTCGAACTCACTTAAACTCGAATTTCATAAAACTATAAATTGTGCGCGCCATTAAATGATCAAATCATACTAAAATGCAATTCTGACTAGAATGCCTTCTTCACAGACTGGATGATTAACCAAATAAAGCAGCGCAACATAACAGTAAATAACAATAAATAAACCACTAACTTACTTTTACTATTAGAGCATTTATGTAATTTATTTAAGCTTTATTTTACCAGGTAAATTAACTGAAAACCAGTTCTCACGGCTTTAGGTGATATTCCGGAGAAATTGCAGATTACGCATTGGACTGCCTGGGAAACAAACATCATGCGTGTAACTAAACTCTTCCACCAATAAGGACAAAGGTGTGTCGTCACAGAGGCGGTTCCAGTTTGTGCAGCCAGGTGAGAGGTCACAATGCATGTAACCATAATGCATTGCGTCAGGATCAGAATGCGTTGCTTTAAGCCAGTGCTGTAAGCAAGTCGAACACACCCAATGACCGGGCTGGGGAAACAAACTGAAACGCGCACTTAATACAGAGGACTAATGACAACAACCAGAAACAGCTGATCACATGGGGATCCCACACAAGGTTAACGAGGGGGCGTGACACCCAGAAGGAGCGGATGATCGGGGCAGGACAGGGGTGAAAACTATATATAGTTTTTCTCTTGGCCTGTATTTGGGGTCTAGGCTTTATTTGCCTGTTGAACATGCATCCGGCCGTTACCTGAGACTCAGCATTTGATTGAATCCCAGCTTTTATTTCAGGAAATACGGTATATATCCTGGAAATAGCAATTGGTACTATGTTAGTATCAGGCGTGTGGTACAATCTAGTGCTTCAGCTTCATGACTGCAAGGTTATGGGTTTGTCTTAAATATTTTTGACTTAATCCTTTTAATGAAAAGCTGCCTGGTTAAAGCTTTTAACCCTGTTGTAAAGTAGAGATTGTAGGGTAAGCAGTGGAGTAGAGATTGTATGGTAAGCAAGCAAAGCTTAGGGTACTTTGGACAAGACCTGCACTTTCATAAATGAACAATTATCAGTATTAGTTGTGCCATGAACACAATGACAAACTGCTTGCTGTCTGCATTCTATTGTTTTACCACCATCTCTCTGTAGACAGCTACTGAACGGTGTATCAGACAGTGGCCCCTTCCATTCAACAGGGGCCCCCCACACGCCTCCTCAGGTGCCAGGTCCTTCACAGGGCTGGGTTGCAAAAAGCTATGTGCTGGACCTGCGCAGGTATTTCCCTGAATTGTTTGTCCCACTGCAGAACTTACAGTGAGGTGCCTCAGCTGGCAGTTTATCTTGTGTGAGCTCTTCCTGGGCTGTCAGCTAATGCTGGCGTTATGCAGGCCTCTGTGTGCCTGTACGGTCACAATGAAAGCTGTGCCTGTGTACACAGCCCGTCTCGGGATCCCGCGGACAGGCGACGCAGGAGCCGAGGGCTGGAGGAGGGAGGCCTCACAGGTGGCTGGAGTCCTCCGACGAAGCATGAACGGCAGCTCAGCCACAGCAAGGACTTCAGCCTGGACTCGTATGTGTCTCCCTCAGACTTAAAATCCCTTTATCCTTCTATATCAAGGGTATATTCTCGTGCCACTATTTGTGCTTTTACCCATACAGACCTCTCTATACAGACCTCTCTATACAGACCTCTCTGTTTCCCCTTTTTTCCTTGTGTAAATTATAAACCGAAAGTTGTTTTGTTTTCACAGGTTTGTTGATAGCAACAAACAGCACCCCCCACAGCTTCGGCTGTCTTATTGCCACTGGATCCTGTTCTGGATGTACCTCATAGCACTGCCTTGCATCGCATTGCTGTTGGGAGTTGTGCTCTGCTGTCTGAAGGGTTCCATCTTTTCACTATGAAATCTCACACTCAGAGCATTTCCCAGAACTAGAGCAGTGACCTTTCCTCTTCCCTTGCGAGCTGCCAGTGTCAGCGGCAGATAGTTCTGTTACCTTTCAGAAATATTTTTTGCCTTTCTAAATTGCATACCTTTGATTGTCCATGTAAGCACATATTGCAGATGTGAAATTCAGAATATTGCCTTGAATCTGTTTTGGGCAGCAACTTCCTTGACTCTGTATCACTTTGATTAAACAGCACTTGTGCAGCATGATTTTTTTTACCACAATGCCACACAGTGGACGAATGACTGAAAGGTAACAAAAAACACAAAATGATCATAGTGAGTATTTGAAGATTTAATTACAGGGTTTCTCGGCGCTGGTAAAAGGTAGTAAATGAAATCAGACAAAATTAAGGCCCTTGAAAGGTATTAAAAGGTAGTAAATGGAATTTGACTTGGTAGTAAATTTTTCATCATCCACCTCAATATATTATGTGTTTCCCATTTGTCTACATGTTTTAACTTCATCTAATAAAAAATATGTAACATTACGTGCTAATGGGACCTGAGTCGGAATTAATAGCCTATCAGAGTGACGCTGAACCCATTTCTCCGCCTTTTACCTCAGTTGCACCAGGGTGATGTAACGTGTTGATATTAGAAGAGCTTCTGAAATTAGCTAATAGCCACTTCGCGGTGAAATGGGTAGATGTACGTTTGCTTGGCTTGATAACACGTCATTTAAAGACTGGCTTAATCCAGTCATGGGGAATGACCAAAATGCAGTCTGCAGTATATGCAAAAAAACCAAAAGGGTCTAGCTGCAGCCGCTCACAACGTATGGAAGGCCAACGGGGCCAAAATGTCTTGACGACCAGAGACGTCAAATTTGCACGCCTTTAGAAGTAAAAAATCAACATGTCCATTTTTCACGCCTTCAGACATCAAAAACAGGCAGCATTTTGCATTTTTCAAAATAAAAGCACCACCAACTCCTGTCCACAATCCACTTTATGGAGTGGTTCAGCTCTCCTATCATGAATTCCAGATGTTGATGAGAAATTAATGCAAATCTGGATGAAAAAAAATGTTGAGATGCTGCATAAGCACATGGAAACAATGCATTAATAAATGTGCAGTACAATCAAAGTTACAGGTGGCCCAACAAAATATTGTGTCAATACTGTGACCTTTTTTTGGCCAGGCAGTGTATATTAAAGCTATTAAGGTATGTTAGAATGTTCAGGTAGGCTTTTTTGCTACTTCTGAATGTTCTATGAATGCATAATGAATTCTTTATGAGGGTATAGTTAATGTAAAGTGGTTTCAGGTCACCCTGGTTCATCAATCCTCAGTACAGCGTTTAAAAATGTTTTAGGGGTAATGTTCATCATTACACTACACTATGGAACTGAAAATTCCACACTGATTATTGTTGCAGAACGGATATTTTTGTTTTGAAGGACTGATTCTGGCTAATGCCTTTATCATATTATCATATTATTTTTGGGAAATGGTACTAAGTGGCCCAAAATTCTGAGTGATGCAATTTTGGTCCTACTCTTAGGAGTTGGGAGTTATGAGTGTTTTGTTAATTTTCCTATCCTAGGACAGTGAAGGAGGGTCGTGTCAGAAAAGCTGAGCAGCACAGCTTATAGAAAGATACTGGCCTGAGAGGGATGGAATAACATTTATTAGAAGACATGGGAGGAGAAAAAAAGTCAGTAAGGAAAAAGAATTCCTTTTGTGAGATCTTGCAATACTTTAACATTACTGTTAATTTAGCTGTGCCAGTTAAAACAACAAAAGGATAGATTTAATGGACTAATAAATGACACCAAATGAAACTAAATGATACAGACATGTCCAGTAATGTGTGCTTTAGCTACTTCTCATGTCCTACTCTGAGGTAGTCCAAACTCAGACTTTTAGCAGGATTCTTGAGTGATTCCCAGGTGCTTCATAAATACGGGAACTGAACTTAAATTCTTTTGTAAAGGTGGAGTTCGTTGGTTTAGCTTAGTACTGATCCTGAGAATTACAAAGACATCCAGGGTAATTAGCTTTCCACCCAGGGTGAAACTCCCTTAGGAAAAGCTGATGAAGAGACGCCCTGTTCCAGCCTGACGTGGGCAGGATGCGCTTCCCACAGGGTGGGGGGCACCTTATGGTGAGTCACATATGACACTCTTCAGGCATGTTGTGAAACAGCGTGACACCAGTCTTCCGAGTGTTTGAAATATACAGAGAGGAGAGACACAGACAGAATAATCATAAAAAGAAAACACTACTTAGTGTTTTGAAACCTGACAGAAATATTCTGCTTTACTACTGAACTCGTCATGCTCCGTTCATTATATGCGTGATTTAATTATTTACTCATTTTTGCGAGGGCTGTACGGTCTTGCCCCTCTAGTAATTTGATTGTTATCACTTAAGGCTTTTTGAAGCTCATGATAGACAAGCCTGCTTAAAAAGCATTTTACTACATCGAAAATGATAAATACTTTATTATAAATACAACATTTTCACGGAAATACAGTACTGTAGACAGTTTCCAGGCTCATGTAAAATATGCATATCAAAATATACTAAATGACAGTGGAAGATAAATGTAAATCCGAAACGCCTAAGAAAAGAAAGCTAAGCCTGTTGTCTCTATAAGCTGTGGTATTTTAAAATTTCTATATTATAGCCCCTAGTTTATTCATGTAGAGCCGACATTATTCAGACACAAATCACAGTGTTTTTAAAAAAATGTCCTTGATATAATAGTATTATAAATTTAATGTAAGAAATATCAGCAGAAACTATGCAAAGAGCATATTCAGTTTACTTTTCTAAAATGTCAGTTTAATATTTGCCTACAGCAGTAGGCAGGCATACAGCCCTACACAGGGATTGCTGGCTTGTTTCAAGCACATGATGAATAGCAGCTGAGAGTGTCTCTTGTGGGGGGTGCACTATCCCCAGGCCGCTGACCACTGGCCTTACTCTTCTGCTCTTGAGGGGAGGATTCAACCTAAAAAAGTGCTCATTTAAACATCGAGCTACACATAGAGCAGAATCCTGAAGCAGCAGCACAGTAACGGGAACCTTGTGTTCCGATCTACACCTGGCTCACTATCTCGCACTCCTCCTCCTCAAACCACTGCACAGGGGTCCCGTCAGGGGCTCTCTGCAGGATTCGTCTCTGGGGAACCTTTGGGGCCTGCGGGAGCAGAAAGGAAGATGATCACATGACCGACTCACGTGGTGGAAGGCTAGACGTCACAGACACCTAGATGAACAGGTGGCTCTTTACTAATTCATAATTAGTAATAAACTGCAACAGTTTTCGAGTATAATAAATTACATAAATACTACATAAACAGCAAATCTTGGGACCTTCTCAGTCATTTATTGATGTATGTTTTATAGCACGTCTGGTGCTTACCTGCAGGCCTGCAGGGTGTGGCTGGGATGCCCTTTCAGCCCCAGTCCTGTCCAGGGAGCGCGAGCGGGCCTCGCGACTCTGCGTACGCTGCTGCCAACTGCGGAGCTCGTCGGACACGATTCCCTGGGGAGACACCCAGCTGTGGTGCTGTGGGTATTCCCTGAGGGAGGGAGCGCGGGCCAGCCTGACATGGGGGGGTGGAGCTTTCCCACTCCAGTGATTGTACTGCGGTGCAGCACCTTGGGCCAGAGGGGGCGGACTTAAGTAGAGACGTGCCACATCCAGCTCAGGGGGGCATCCCAGCTCTTGTCCCATTGGAGCCGTGTTGCAGCTGGTTGGATGTTGAACCTGAGACGGCCTGCAGAAGCTGCTCCCGTGTGGGTGGGGCCCCTTGGGGTGCCCAGTGTGCTGCCTGTTGTGTGGGGGACTTCTATGGTTTCTGCTTTCATGAGGACTGAATTCGCGTCTGGTGCCATTTGAGCCGCTGTGATGAGTGATATAGTATCCGTATGGGGGTGGGCACAACCTGGTCATCTCGCTGAGACTGTCACGACCAGGAGAGCTGGTGTGTGAGGATACAGAGTGCTCCGAGCTGCTGTCCTCAGAGCTGGACGCATATCGCAGCTTCCCGAAGCCAGCTATTAGGGCAGAGTACTCCGGCGGGGTCATGGAAAGGTCGCGGGATCGCCGGCACAGCAGCTGTCCTGGTGCCCGATTCTTTTCTGAGGTGTCCAGAGTCTGATACCTGGGCAGTCTGCCAGAGAAGCAACGCATGAGCCACAGAAAAAAGGACTGTAAGCCTAGGTACACCTGCGGAGTATCACATGCCGCCTATAGGAAGAGGAATGCCTTTGTGTTCACTAAGCAAAATGCCATTGATGATTAGTCTTTTCTGTATACAAGAGTACAACGTAAGACATTATATTACTGTAGGGCACCATACAGGCTCCCTCCTAGTTCCTGCTCCTGCTCAATATCGCCAGATTGACAGGCCTCAGAGCTCACCTGAATGACTGGAAGTGCGGGCGGCGCTGTGGCAGCTCCGGGGTGCAGGGGGCGCTGCAGGCCTGACTGTGGCCCAGTGTCTGAGCAAAGAGCAGTGGTGGGAGGGCATCTCCCAGCTGGAGGTCCACAGGTGTGGAATGTGGGGTCACCACTGGGCTGCTACAGGCATGGAGAGGGAGACAGAACTCTCAGGATACAGTCCAGTTATCAAATTCAAGATTCAAGGTCTTTACCGGTCATGTGCAACAGGTGCATTGGAATGCAAAAGAGACTTAAAATACAAAACAGAAGAAATATTAGAAAAACAAGACAATATGCTGATAATTAATGATATAATTATAAATTAAAGATCTAACAGATAATTCAGCTAAAACTAGAAACTATTTACAATACCTAGATATATACCATTGTGTATATCCATCAAACCATCTACCACAGCATGCGTTTTTCAAGAAGTTAAGGCAATGTAAATGTAGAAATGATGTCATTTAGGGCACCACATTAACAGCATAGCGTCCAGGGTGTGCTGTCCCTGTGCTCCATAGGACTGGCTCTGGTGTCTATGTACTGCATTAAGATTTATCCAAAGCTGAAGGCTTGATGGAACACACTAAGGCAGAGGCCACTTTGGCAGAAATCTGTGCATTGCACAACCTCGCTTCATAACCCAATTTGCTTTCTTCTTGGTCTGTCAGTCAAGTGCATGTTTCAGCAAAACCCTCAATTTCTTCAACCAACCAATATTCACTCTTCAAATTGTTATGTGTTACTTAACACCTCTTTTCAAAAAAATTAGAAGGCTCCCACTGAGAATTTAGTGGGAAGCATTAGCATAAGCTTGTATCCAAACTGATGTGCCTCTACTTTTTGGAAAGAACAAGCATTGGATGATTGAGGGTTGAGCGCAAGGGGAAATCTGCCCAAACGCATGCAAACTCCTCACAAACAAGCCAGGGCCAGGATTCAAAAACCCACCCAAGAGATATGCAGCTACTATGTGCCAACCGAACCATTCTGCTCATCAAGATATTAAAATTATTTTAAAATGTTTTAAATTAAATTAAAAATATTTTATAATATGTTTATTTTTACCAGGCGCGACTGCTGTTAGCAGACTGCGTCTTGGTGGGCTTCCGATAGGGCTGGTCCAGGCTGGACTCCTTCCACGGTGAGTTGGGGATGGGGCAGCGCTCATACTCCACCCTGCAGCTCTGTGTTGGACTTGGCCCTTCCTGTACGTCTGGAGGGGGGTCCTGGGGGTGGTGCTGAAGATGTTCTGGGGGGTCTTCTGAATTAACGTGTTCGGAGAACACATGTGTTGCCTGGTCATTCACTTCTGTAGGCAATAATTAGTATTGGCTATAAATATATGTAATGTATCTTACAGGTAAGTACATTTCACATATTATCCAGTAATATCTGTGCCTGTCCCACAAGGTGCTATGAAACAGGGCTTTGGTTAGAATCCAATCGCTACATCGCACATTGGTGGTATACAGGCAGCATACTTACCTTCCTCTAGAAGCGCAGAGTCTGATAGAGAGTCATCTAATGTATCTGTGAAAGCAAGAGTAACCATGTAACTGAAGGCTCATAACTCACAGGCAGGAGGATGCAGAACAGATTACCGTTTTACTGTTATTCAAAATGCTACCAGAATTTGACATTGTATCAGTAGCAGTTGAGTTCTGGCTCTACTGCATATGTTGCTTACCACTAGGTTTGGCCGCAGAGTAAGTGAAAATCTCTCTCCGCAGAGATAAGGCCCTCTGCAGCTCCGTCAGCTTCCGCTCCTCACGCTTGCTCTGCTGGAGGCGGCTCCTCTTTACTGACCTGCTCAGGTGTTCCTCAAGGCACAGTTTACGGGCCGCTTCTAGGATGCGCATCTGTAGTGCCAGCTTGCTTTCCAATGAAAGCAACTCAGGGTCCTTTGGATATTTTGCATTCATGCAGATATGTATACCGTCAGTGTGACAAACCTGAACAGCAATCCTGTCCTAGAATAGATCTCATTGCCTGATAGCAAAGACTCAACACAACTGGCCATTTCCAACCAAATGATACAATTATTAAATATTAAATCACAGTGACAGGTAAGCATACTATGAGGGCTAGAGTTCCTCCTCCTTGGCATCACCATTGGTACTTTAATGGAAGAAACCTTATTTGACTCTGCCACTGACTTTTACCCTGCTAACAGTCCTCAGACCCCCAGCCGAATCCCCAAATCTCATAAACCTAGTACCTTTCCTTCACTCTGGACACTCTCCCTGTTCAGAGAAAATGTCGCCCCGACACGGCGGCGCACGCATGGCCGTTTCTCTCCAGGCATCTGGGGGTACTCTGCAGGCAGCTGTCCTGTCAGTTCCTGTGCCGCAAACACAAGTCAGACTACAGCTACTTCACACAATCATATTTAACACTAAGAGATAATGAGGCATCCTGTTGGTGTTTTATTTCTAAAAAAAATGTACTGATCCCAGGACACATTCAATCAGTTTGAAAACCACTGAAAGCTTGGTCAGTCATGTAGTAAAGGGCACTTTCTGGAAGTTCTACCTACTATACACATTTCTCCTTGTCAAAGGAATGCCACAGAAAGACAAGCACATTAAACATTCTGATGAATAAGAAGTAACCCAATTAAGTGCTTAAGGCACGTCAGGACAAGCTATGACTCTTGTCTGCCATGCAAAGCTCCTATTGCGCCATATTCAGACTGCTGTCATACACTACATGTTGAGCTGCTTTTCCAGAGACCCCAGGAAAATCACACACTATAGGCCACTTTCTCATGCCAGTGCTCCAGGACCCCCAGACAGGGTTATTTGCGGCTTTGCTCTTATAAGAATGTTGATATGAAGCTCTTACCGCCTCTCGAATGCACAGTTTCCTCAGCTCCTGCTGACATTGCGCCAGGCGTTCCTCCAAGGCTTGGTGCTTCAGTCGCATGGCTCTGGTATGGACAGCGAGCTCCTTTGTTGGCAATGTGGGACTGTCAGGGCCTGCAATGCACATTCACAACCAGAGCAGAGAGCTTTCATTCACGACTGGTCCACTCCACCATTTGTGATGGTAACTGGAAAAAAATCCAGAGCAACTAAGCCAATCCTGTCAACAACAGCAACCATAAGACTCACCAAATGTTTTATTTAATGAAGCAAAATACCAAGCACCTTTTTGATACACTGAATTGCAATGTACATTTATAACTCTAATGGTTATACAGTGATACCTCGGTTCTTGAACATAATCTGTTCCGGACACCGGATCGAATCCTAAACAGTTTGAGTTCTGATCAAATTTTTCTCATAAGAAATAATGGAAAACCAATTAATTGGTTCCGGCCCCCCAAAATTACACCTAAATATGTTTTTTTTTTTTTTT
>JAABNY020000118.1:224948-243662 GCA_015164015.2 Brevimyrus niger | reverse complement strand
TTTGAATCTGATGTGGGCAGCCACAGGAAGCCAGTGTAGAGAGCGTAGCAATGGAGTGGTGTGGGAGAACTTGGGAATGTCGAAAACAAGTCGAGCAGCTGCATTCTGAATCAGTTGAAAGGGGCGAATGGCGCTCAGTGGTAAACCCACTAGAAGCGAGTTGCACTAGTCAAGGTGGGAGATAATGAGGGTCTGAAGGAGTATCTGGGTAGCCTGGGTGGAAAGGAACGGACGTATCCTTCTGATATAAAACAGGAAAAACCAACAAGAGCAGGAAAGGTTGGTGATATGTGAGGAGAGGGACAGACGATTGTCCATGGCAATCCCAAGGTTGCGAGTAGTAACCGAAGTACAGATCAGGGAGTTGTTGAGGGAGATCGCAAGGTCCAGGAGGGGGGATGAGTCAGCCGGGATGTAAAGCAGTTCCGTTTTACTTGGGTTGAGTTTCAGTTGCTGAGTGGTCATCCAGGAGGAGATGTCTGCTAGACATGCAAATATCTTAGTGGAGACATGAGTGTCTGAAGGAGGGAAGGAGATCTGGTACACTAGCAGTGAAATGACAAAGTTAAATATCTCACAAAATATTGAAAGTGCTGGTTGTGGTTATGACTTATAGCAGGGAGTAGAGGCTTTCTCTAGCCTCTCAGTCCCAGCCGCAAGGCTCCAGACACCTGGAACAGCTCATGGCATAGGAGCTGAGTGTCTTTGATAATGCTAGATGCTGCAGAGGGGTTTTTGTATCCCCCTACCTTTCTGCACTAGTGTGTACCTGTGGGATGTCCCTGTCCAATGCACAGAAATGTGTACTTTAACACTGGATGCATCTCAGTGTACTGTGGGTCTAATGTTTGTTTTTTGTACTTTTTTTTACCTGGGTTATGAGATGTTGAATTTAGGGTCAAGAAGCAAAGAACTACCTCTTTGCTGGCTGTATCTGTGGATGTGCATTATCCAAAATGTAGGTTAGTCATTTGTTACTTAGCCAAATTTTTATTAAAAAATGTTAGCATGGAATGTTTTTAGGAGCAATAATTATTGTCACCATTTTAGGCAGGGCCAGCCTGCCCTACATGTGAGATAGGCCTCCACCTAGGGTGCCATTTAATTAGGGGGTACAAAAGGGTGAGTGAAAATATTATTACAATACAATTATTTGCACTAGTTTTAATATTATACTACAATGTACAGATGTGAGCTAGATACCCTGGGCAACAGAAATGTTTATGATAACATAAATGAACTGACAAAATTTGATATACTGCTGGTCTGGAGGTGGGGGCTCAACATAATTTTTCCTGAATATCCAGGATCAGCCCTTATTTCATTTATACCACAGGCTATGTCTTACCTGATTTTATGAATTCATTTATTTATGTTGGTGTTTTACAGGATGGTGAAGTACCACAAACCATAAGCTGGCATTTAACTAATTATTATACTTTGTTAAACCAGTTTAGTCACGTTTAACAATACTGATGTTTTGTTAGTACACTGCAGTGTTTTTTGTTACTAGTTTTTATTAGTAGTATTGATAGTGTTTTTTTCACCGAAATGCACTGTGACATTATTACATGACGTACTCCTAGGCGGTCAACGGTGTGTTTTAACTTCCAGCCACTATGGGCGCACTTGCGAAATCTTTCGAGTGAACGTGACGTCTCGCGAACTTTTCCGAGCGCAAAATTATTCAAGCCGGAAGTGTGGTTCGGCGTTTGTTAGTCGTGGAAGGGGGAATGTAACGTGTGTGCGGGCGGCTGAGGTAGTGAATGAATTAGTATATATATATTGCTGCACATACTAGCATACATAGAAAGATATATATATATATCTTTCTATGTATGCTAGTATGTGCAAGTGAGTGAGTGCGTGTGAGACAGAATGAAAATGTTTCTTTTGAATTTCTTAAATCTACACAATGATCTTATTTGATCAGGTTGGAGTCTGGCCTTACTCTAATACTGAGATGATAAAAAACGACGCGCTAGCTAATTAGGCAGTGTGCGTGCATTTCACCGATTCGAAGGCTTTTTGTGGTTTAGAGATGATGAATTGATCAGATATACTAGCGCCGAGTGGCTCGCGGGGATCCCGCGTCCGTTTCTCGGGCCATGAGTATAAAGGCGATTCTGATCTAACCATTGTGCCGAATCGGTGTGGGCCCTGCTCTATAGATTTCTGATTATCGTCTGGAGCATTTCTATGTAAATACGGTAAGGCTGGCAAGGAAAGGATAACGTTTCTCCTTACTGAAATACCAGATTAAGTATCATACACTCGATCAAAGTGTATTCTCTATACAAGTTTTTATTTCGCCAATAACTTTGCTAACGGTTTGGTATCCGTGTTGTGAGAGTTCACTAAACTGTTGTCAATATCTGTATGCTGATCGGAGTGGTAATCCATGTAATTCAACCTAGCATCAAACTTTCAAGAGCTTTTTAATATTTAAGCAGCTATTGTGCATCGAACCACTCCGAGAGTAGCACGTGAATACGTTAAGTGGAGTAGAATCCGCCGCCCTCCTTTCTCGAGTAGCCCCTGTTTGTGGAGGCGTTATGGTGGCTCTCTGTTGAGAAAAACAACCAAGTTAATAGGCTTTTCTTTAGTCTGCCGCACACCCATTTAAATCTTGCTTTCCTATTCAAAACGATTTAGTGGTCTCGGTAAACACCATGCTGGCCTTCCCATCATTACTAGCCAGAGCGCCGTCGCCTTTGTTAAAGCTGATCTCATTACGCTTAATCCCATCAAATAAGCAAACTATGAAGCTTGACACATAGAGTTGCCAATATTGAAGGTATAGTTTGCTTTTATGAGACAAATACACGCATTTTGAGAAGTTATGCATAACCTTAGAGTTATTAAAATTAGTTTAACGTGAGCAGCAGGAATGTGTCGTGATGGCTCAGGGCGGATTCGTATTCCACCTCCGTGTGTGTGTAATTTGTATATTGTTTTTCTGTTGCGTTCCTCTGCAGTCCAAAGACGTACACTTTGGCTGGCAGACTATCTCTACATTGACTATACAGAATGCTGTTGTGCTCCACCCCTGTCATTAATATTAGGTTCTGCTGAAATCAGAATGTTTGTGTTTCTTTTCAATATCCTAAATCGTAGTAATCCACCTGCTTTTGAAGAGGATCAGGAAGGACTGCATGATTTCTGTGCCTTTGTATTATTAATAAAATGTTATTTCAAAAGTTGGCCGAAACCTCGAAATACTGCAGTTACTTCTAAATCACATCTGATTTTATTCAAAATGTTTTGCACACAGTTTCATATTCATTCAGGTAGATATGCTTTTCATGTTTGAATAATAAAATGAGAAAATTGAATGTATTCTTACCGATTGTTCCTTTGATGCTGTAAATGGACAATTTCTCAGGGTTAACCCACATTTGTATTTGCGCTGTCGCACCGCTGTTCCTGGATGGATCTTCCTCCGCCCGAATTGTCAGAAATCTCCTGGAAAGTTAAATATTTTTTGCGTCTAATATCAAAAATGGTGATCGCACAGCATTGATTGGTAAATTGTATGGGGGCTGGTTGTCATGCTGAAAAATACTGTATTTTGAGCTGATCTGTCACACCTGCGGGGTCTCCACTTTTGAGTTGCCGTGAAAAAGGCTAATATGCGGTCATTACCCCGTACAGTTAAATATCAAAGTAATGTTTCTACATTGCTGGATGGTTTTCCCCCACTCTTATTGCCCATAACACAATAGCATGTTGCAAAGACAGCATTCATGCTGTAGTTTTAATTATATGGTTAAATTATACTAAACACTTTTCAATGTTAAAAGTGTTTAAATGCAGAAAATAGCATGTAGAAGTTACCCGTCGTCATTGCTGAAGGTCTCCTTCTGAAACAGGGTCTGGTTTTTGGTCCTCAAAAATTCTTGGTGGTGATCATAGGTAGCCTTTAGATGTAAATCCAGACTGTCCCTTGGAACCTGAAAAGGTAGGTCTTTGTAGTATTTACGATCCAGTATTCTAATCTTATTTTCCTGTAATATTTTACAACGTAAAACGAATTTAAATATGATAGCCTATACCCCTTCGTCGTGGTGGAAAACGCCACGTCTGGAACTAGCTAAGGTTGCGCTCTCACTTAAACGGCACCACGGCTGGTCATTTTGAGCAAGATGCGCAGGTTTGCTGTAGGGCAGCTTCTGTTAAAATTAGAATAACAACGTGAAAAGGCAACGAGAAGCGAGTAATTTAATGTTCTGCAGGGATCCGTTTCAACATGGCTGGCAAGCGCTTTGCGAAGGTAGACAAAAAGTAGCCTTGATTTACCTGACGCTCCCGTTTACCAGTGAACGTGTCATCATTTTCATATTTAAGTGGCGGGAAGGGATCCCGATGGCTTGGCATTTTTGATATCTGCTGTTGCTGATTGAATAAAACCTATCGTGCTCTGTACTTATGTCACGTTGTCCGTGGGAATGTTTTCTGTCGCTTCATACGGTTGCTAAGAGACGCACTGCAGCTCGCTCCAGTCCTACAGTTGGTTTGCACAGTGTTTCTCTGAGGTCCTGCTGTCATTGGTATAAATAGAATAAATGTTTTACCTGAATGAAAATACTGTTGCGCGTACGTAGAAAACATTTAGAGGAAGAGGCTAATGCATAATTTCAGGCTCACACCGGCAATATTTTAAGGAAAATGGTACCGTTCGTTTGAAGTGTACGTTATATGAATCAGTAAATAAAGCTCCATGAATACAGAAGTATATGGTTGCGGAAAACAATGTATAAAAGGATTTTTTTCATTCTGTTGGTCTTTCCGTAAACGCATGGGATTAGCGAGACGTTCCTTAAATCCTCCGTCTCTGTTTACTTGCAGTTAAAGCTACTCTGCTGTTACCACCCAGATAACCCCTTAAACAAAGTTACCTAGAGATATCTTTATAAATGTCCCAAGAGGTGAACAGTAAGCTCACAGTAAGCCTCACAGTAATTCTAACGCACCTGTTGGATTCGGCACTTTCCGCCTAAACCGAGCGTCTCCGACACCGTTAAGGTATATGAACAGCAGCGTAGCTCTGAGGTTAGTCCTGACTGGATAGTGCAAGGAGGAGCCGTGTCCTGGACACATCATTTTGGACTTCTCTCGCTCTTCCCGTTTTCAGTAAACCTTCTCAGGACACAATGCAGACTGATCCTAAAAATGTTTGGCAGTTTTCATGTCACATTTGGTGTTTTTTCCTTTTTGCCGTAGAAATTAAAGCGAGAGACTTGCCAATGTGTAAGGAGGTAAGGACTTTTGCTGGAATGGAAAGTGGTTTTGGACATTATATTATTTATTTATTACATTATGAAGTCTATACATAAAATACATCTACTTGCATGTATTTCACTACAATTATTTGGCAGCTGTCACGTTTTTAGGGCTAGTTCTTGTTTTTCATTTGAAATTTGAATTCACTCTAATGCAATATTATAATTATTGTTTTAATGAACCTGAAAGTAAATCTACCAGCGCCAGCTGCAATGCTACGCTCGTTTAGCAACATATGGTAACTGCGGCTTTCCACGAGAACTTCACCAAGCAGCTCGAACCGAATTGAGTTATTTACTGCTGCCAACAATAACATATCAGAAGTTGTAAATTGTTTACCACGGCATATGTAATTATATCCATAAGAAAAATAAAATAGGTCAATATAGGCTTAATGTTAAAGAATAATCACGTATTTAATAGTCCTGAGTCTTATATTACTGTTCATGCAAAATATATAAACAATTATATTGACTTGTTTTCTATAGTATCATCGCTTTAGATAGAAACGATAATAACTGTTTAGGGAATCTACATAAACTTATACTGCACTGAATATACCGGCGCACTATGTGGTTAATGAATGAGCCTTTCAAAGCATTAATTGCGTTAATGAATGATCCTTTCAAAACAGCGCGATTCTGCCATCTGCAGAAGATGCTGTCCGACGGGACCCTTACAGTCGGAGTGAGCACCGTGTGTCACCATGACACGGCAGTTAATTTACTTCTCTGTTAATTTTCGTTATACCAGGATGTCGTTATAAAAGTCTCAATGGAAAACAGATTTAAATCTAAACCGCTGTTTGTATATCGGATACGTTCCTTGCAGTTTTCAGGTTCGCTCGGCATAAAAGATGCTCCTCAGTGTTTGGTTAATGTGTTTGGTAATAGTACGGATCTGATGTGACCGCATTCCCTTGGTACGACTTACCTTACTGATGTGTTTGTTAGAAGTTGTTCTTTTTTGAGTATTTTTACAGAGTTGAAAGTACATTGTAATTTACCCATCAACCGTTATAATAATTAGCATTATTAGCAGTATCTGGGTCATTAAGAAATGTTTCCACTTATAATGTGTACCGCGTGTTCCTTAGCCATGGGTGTTATTTGAAATTGATTTAGAAAATTAAAGGTTGAACAGATTATTATGTACAGTATGTGTCCTTGTTCAATCATTTCCATTAACAATTGTGGATTATCAGTTGCTTATCAGTACAAATAAAAGCAAACGATTAATTATTGTTTTATGGTTGGCAGGTATAGGCATTGATAGCATGTTTTTGCTATCTGGTCCTGTGGTAATGCAGGAGTTAATACCAGAGAAGGGATCTTATCTCTAGGCGTGTCTGTGTCATACCATATAAGCAAAAGTTTGTGAATCCGGCAGCTGCTTTACCTGCAGCGTGCAAGGTTGGAGTCAGGATTTCCCTAGGATGTCTGATTCAGGTCCTCTAAGCTAACACCTAACACCTGTGCTACCTAGAAAGGCCACAGGTTTGCAGAAGGATTCATTGAGCAAAGACGAAAATAAGAAAATTAGGTCACATGCACCTGACACAGAAAAATGTCTGAATAAGTCAAAGTATACAGTAAATAATGTGCCTATAACCAAACCAGGATTGTGGCAACTGGTGCAAAAAGACTCATGATGTGTGTGTTTGCTCTGCCATGTTACATCTGCAGTTTGAACAGTTTATAACTCTCTGCTTGTGCTGCCAGCCTTTGCTAACCCTAACACATGGGTGTCCCTGGGCCAAAACATAGCTCTTCCAATCAGCTAACTAAAGTTAATAAAAAATAAAATGCTGTGTCCCATTTGGAGCCAATACAGGACGCGATTTGTCCTGTGTTTTAATGTTTGGACTGAAATACAATTTAGACCAATCACCCCCAACAATTTTTCTTGTTGTTGGGACCCCCCCAACTCAAATAGCCGAGAGGCATCAGCCCAGATTAACGTGCCTCCTGTCAATTCCTGTCCTATTTGCTTAGTAGTTGCAGTAGTGGGGAGTTTGTTAGGTTAATATGAGTTCTGCTCATGACAAAGGTGTGAGCTCATGTGCCAGTGGTTGGCCTACTGCTTGCTTTGTGCTTTGAGGGTTAATTTTACTGAATAGCTCTTAAAGCACCCTCCAGTTTTGTTGCTGTTGTGCTTTGAAGTGTTTTATCACTAAATTAAGAATCTGCCCATCTGAAAATCAGGTGTCTTAGAACTTTTTCCTTCTTGACAATAATCAAATAACTGGGTAAGATTTCAGTGTTGTATTCAAATTCTTTACTTCTTTTAACCATTTGATTTCTGTTCTCCTTGTTTTGTAAGATTTTCTGTAGTTTTCTCATGAAAAGATGACTGATGTAAAATGTTAACTGGACATATATCCCTCCTCATCCATAATGGTGACAAATGATGACCCTGTAGGTCCATATTCTGAAAAAGACACACTGTGTATTTATTCAGCGCCCTCTGGGTGATGTCGTGCAGCACGCCTGCAGTGTGTATTTATTCAGCGTCCTGTGGGTGATGTTGTGCAGTACGCCTGCAGTGTGTATTCATTCAGCGCCCTCTGGGTGATGTTGTGCAGTACGCCTGCAGTGTGTATTTATTCAGCGTCCTGTGGGTGATGTTGTGCAGTACGCCTGCAGTGAGTATTTATTGAGCGCCCTCTGGGTGATGTTGTGCAGCACTCCTTCAGTGTGTATTTATTCAGTGCCCTCTGGGTGATGTTGTGCAGTACGCCTGCAGTGTGTATTCATTCAGCGCCCTCTGGGTGATGTTGTGCAGTACGCCTGCAGTGTGTATTTATTCAGCGTCCTGTGGGTGATGTTGTGCAGTACGCCTGCAGTGAGTATTTATTGAGCGCCCTCTGGGTGATGTTGTGCAGCACTCCTTCAGTGTGTATTTATTCAGTGCCCTCTGGGTGATGTTGTGCAGTTAACCTGCAGTGTGTATTTATTCAGCGCCCTCTGGGTGATGTTGTGCAGTACGCCTGCAGCGTGTATTTATTCAGCGTCCTCTGGGTGATGTTGTGCAGTACACTTGCAGTGTGTAATCACTCTGCCCTGTTGCTGGGCAGGTTACCCTGTTAATATGGAACTAGCTGGCCTGCCTGGGGTTTCACTTCAGAGCATAATTCTATCTGACCCTGACTGGAGCGGTAGTCCTAAGCCATGCCTGGCTCATGATAAGCCTAGGGCAATTAGCATGGTATCCACGCGGGCTCCATCACTCAGGACGAGAGCACACTTGATCTGACATTGCCATTCAAGGTTTAACAAAATCCTCTCAAGGATGACAAGCCCCCTGCTGTACAAAACATATTGCAAAAGAGCAGCATGGTATTGAATTATACAGATTGAAACACTAGATGGGACACTTTGTTCTGTGAAAGGTTCTAATGTTCCCTAAACATACACCAGCACAGCAAAAGAGCATTAATGGCACCAAAAAAAACAGAGGCCCGGGGGCTGAATCCAGCCATTTCCATTTTCATTAATCAGTAACCTTGATGTGAGTGAAAAGGGGTTTAGCTGCATCTGGCTACAGGTGGCCCCAGCTTCACTATTTACCGAACGTTTGCTCTGTTGCATTTTGGCATCTCATTTTGCTGCCTAATAACTGGCCTTTAAACAGACATCCAGTGAGCCATTCGATTTTCTAAATGCATTTTCCTGATGCACCTTGATTAGGAAATAACTTGTTTGGAAAGTGAATTCCCGGGATCAAGGAGCATCGGAAGCCTGTGTTTTTGCTGTCAGTGAATTCCTTGAGAAATATCCTTCCTCTGAGTAAATATACGTTGCGCTCACTGTCACAATGATAATTTGTCTGTTAGTCTTTCTTCCAGTATACAGTTAAGACTTCAGGCCGGACAGGCTTCTGTGCAAATATTTATTTTCTGCTTTATTAACAGAGGTGTTCCTATGAAACTACAGAGAATTCCACCGCTTGTCTTGTTTTCAGTTAATGAGTGTTCCAGTACAAACTTAAATGATAGATAAAGATATGTGTATGTGTTTTATATCCAGTCCGTTAATAACATATGGCTTTGACTCTATTGATTGATTCAACTCTCATTAAAGAATATCTGTTACTTTCCAGTGAAATCCATGTCTCCTTTTATGGAAAGCACCATCTTGGTCTCAGTCCCCCACCCAGATCATCTCAGTGATGATCTCTTGGCTTAAGAACAGGTTTTCATGCTGATTCACTACGACATCCCTATACTATAATAAAAAGCGGAAGAGTATTTTGCAGTCATACACTCTCAGAAAAAAGGGTAAAAATGTGTACCTTTGCTTGTCACTGGGACTGTACCCTGAAAAGTCTGTCCTTAGTTGTAGGTAATTGTACCTTTTAAGATACAGATGGTACATGATGATGGTACATTAATGCTGTTTGTACCATTGGGATGTTCCTCAGACTCCCTTTCTGTGCCTTAAAAGGTACAGTTACAAGGGTACCAACCCTAAGAACAGTTCAAGGTACTAATTTTTATCCTTTTTTCTGAGAGTGTACATTGATGGTGATAATGAAGATGTATGGAGAGTTTACATTATTGACATTTATTCCACAGTAGGTTAACATGCAAATTTTTCCATCCCAGACAAATTCATTTGCAATGTATTCCAGCATATAAGCTGAAGATGTGCACATTTTTCCAGGTATAGGTGTTTAGCTGGAGAATGGCACAGTCTTTGGCAGAAACCCTTGTGTGTGTTTGTCTATTTGCAGTCAGACTTTCACTTTGAGTACACAGAGTGTGACGTTCTGGGCTCCCGCTGGCGGGTGGCTGTCCCTAATAAGCCAGACACCTGCACGGGCCTGCCGGACCCAGTGAGGGGCACCGAGTGCTGTAAGTCTAACCCTTGCCTGACTTCACAATCACTCCAAAATAATTGCATTCAGCTAAGACTCTCATAAGACACATTCAGTTTCACTTATGTATCAGTTTATACAGTCAGGCTGTGGTTTCAGCAGTTCATGGGAAGTACCCAGCTGACTTGGTATTCTCTGGGCTGCAGTCAGCCTTGATTAGCCTTTTAGTATGACTATTAGCATTGAAGCAATAGCTTGTTACACATTATCCATTAGCCTACTAGCCATTAATCCTTACCTGCTACCTGTTACCTGTTTTAATTCATTAACTGTCAGGCAATAAGTCATGTGCCTTGAGCTTGCTCTCTCCATCCACCCGCCAGCATTCTCCTGCAAGGCTGGCGAGTTTCTGGACATGGAGACACAAGAGTGCCAGAAGTGTGCCGCTGGAACATTCTCACTGGGAACTGGAGTGTGGTTTGATGACTGGGACCGCCTGCCAGCTGGCTTCTTCAGCTATGGTGCAGATACAAGCATGGGGACTGCCGTCTCCAACTGCTCCAAGTCAGTGTCACAGCAGGAAAGCAATGGGTGTGCAGTGGGTGGTGGCTTTGGAGGGACTGCGCAGGAAACCTAATGTTAAGTGCTAAGACCACCACTGATGCTCACTGCCCTAAAGGGATGCAAGTCAGCTACAGAAAAAATAATTGTGTGACAAAATAATGGTTTCTCGTTAGGCTGTCAGGATTTTTTTGTACAGTAAATTCCCTTTCAATGCAACTGAAGTACCTACAAAATCATCTCAATTGCAGATTTAGTAATGATTTATTATTTTGCAATGTAAATGGTTTACTTAAAGTAATTTACAAGTTTATCCATTTATACAGCTGAATATTTTACCTAGTTTTTGAATGGTTCTACTACTTGTTTTGCGATTATGTTCTTCCAGAATGCCCAGTGCCTATGTGTGAGGAAAAACAAATTTACTAATGAAACAGTAACTCATCATTTAGGTTCATTCTGAGCTTCCCTCATTTTGATGTTCAGCTCTATTTTCAAACTTCACTCTCTATTACAGCTCAACCTGGATTCCAAAGGGCGACTACATCGCATCGAACTCTGACGAATGCAGCTCCACTTTGACTTACGCAGTTAACCTCAAGCAGACGGGCTCCGTCTCCTTTGAATACTTCTATGCTGACAACAGTGTCTTCTTTGAATTCTATGTGAGTTCTTCAGGTTCCACCTGAGTTCTCTATTTTTTTCACCTCAAGCCCTAAGGGCTGGCTTTTAGCACTATTTATAAGAGTTTGCAGTTCAGACGCGACTAAAATATTCAAGTTCCTGTTTCAGAAGCACGATTTGGTCAGAGTGGGCAGGATTGCTTCTGGACCTAGCCATGCCATATTCTATTTATTTCGTGCTTGGTTTAATCCCATGCCATACTTAAGATTAGTCTTTGTGAGTTGGCTTTTTTTTTTTTAAAAAAAAAAAAACCTTGTAAGTAGTACAGGAGATTAAGTCTTGTGTAAACATAAATGTTTGGTTTAACTTATATCAGGATAAGAAAAGTGGCCAGCGTGTTTTTCCTTTGACCTTGGTTAAATTAAGACGTGTCACAGCCATGAAAGCTTTTTTTACTCTGGTTCATAAGTATGATACTGCAGATCAGTTGTACTGGGAGAGCATGTTTAGCTTTGGTTGGGCTACAGTTTGGCGGAACCAACCCACAGAGGCACGAAAACCTGAAAGCTGAGTGGCAGCTGGGCCTCAGTGACCTCAGTGACATTCCTACAGGTCCAGAATGACCAGTGTCAGTCCACAGAGTCTGAGAGCAGGTGGATGAAGAGCACACAAAGCGACTGGGAGACACACTACGTGAGTCTGATGCTCTGGCCTCACACTGCGGCTTGCTGTCCGGGTGCCTGCTGAGGTGGAAGGAGGGTGGGGCATGCTGGGAGGGGCATGCTGGGAGGGCCATGCTGGTTGACTATGTGACACAGAAATCCCTCCCCCTGTAGGTGGAGCTCAGCCATGGGAACAATGTGCTGTACTGGCGTACCACTGGTTTCTCCATGGGGACAAACTCAGTCAAACCAGTGCTGTTACGCAACGTTGCCATTAAAGGTACAAACCATAACCTCAAGTAGACAGGCTCCGCCTTCTTTGAATACTTATATACTGACAACAGTGTCTTTTTTGAATTCTATGTGAGTTCTTCAGGTTCCTCCTGAGTTCTCAATTTTTTTTCACCTCAAGCCCTAAGGGCTGGAGTTTAGCACCACTTATAAGAGAGTCTGCAGTTCAGATGTGGCTAAAATCTTCAATTTCCTGTTTCAAAAGCTCAATCTGGTCAGACTGGGCAGGATTGCTTGTGTGTAATGTGTTAGGCTTATAGGGGTTGCTTACATATTTGAGTGCTTTCACTGCAAGCCTAGATAGCCCTGTGTGTAATGCGGTCTGCCCACAGGGGTCGCTTACATATCCGAATGCATTCACTGCAAGCCTAGATAGCCCTGTGTGTAATCCTGGCTTTCAACATTTCTTGCCCACTAGACCAAACCTCCACTCTGTCTCCCCTTCATCTGTTGCTTCCTGCACCCTGTCCTACCTTCCTCACCTTAACTCCTTTTCCTCCTGATGAGATCATAAAAAGTCATCTCATCTTTCAATCCTACCACCTGCCCACTGGATCCAATCCCTTTCACATTGCTCCCGACAATGTCTCTGGACCTTCTCCCCTTCATCACTATTATCATTAATGGCTCCATAACTTCTGATCATGTACCAACAGCATTCAAAATAGCCAGGGTCATTCTCATCTTGAAAAAACCCACTCTAAATCCCTCGGACACTTGCAACTACCGACCAGTATCGCTTCTTTCCTTCCTTTCAAAAATCCTCGAACACACAGTCTACAACCAGCTCTCTCTTTACCTCTCTCAGAACAACCTCCAGGATCCTAATCAGTCTGGCTTCAAAGCGGCTCACTCCACTGAGACTGCCCTCTTAGCAGTCAGTGAGAAGCTGCATGCTGCTAGGTCAGCCAAACTGTCATCTGTTCTCATCCTTCTTGACCTATCAGCAGCATTTGACACGGTGAACCACAAGACTCTCCTGTCCATCCTTAGAAGTCTTGGCATCAGTGGCTTGGCATGGCAGTGGCCTGCATCCTACCTCGAAGGCCGATCATACCAAGTGACATGGAAAGGATCCACATCTACCCCATGTAGTCTCTTCACTGGTGTCCCTCATGGCTCCGTTCTTGGCCTGCTCTTGTTCTCCCTCTATATCAAGTCTCTTGGTGAGGTCACATCCTCTCATGGCTTATTACATGACACTCAACTCTTTCTCTCCTTCCCTCCTTCAGACACTCATGTCTCCACTAAGATATTTGCATGTCTAGCAGACATCTCCTCTTGGATGACTACTCACCAACTGAAACTAAACCCTAGTAAAATGTTTACCACTGAGCGCCATTCGCCCCTTTCAACTGATTCAGAATTGTTTTCAACCTTCCCGAGTTCTCCCACACAAACTCCTTTGCTACGCTCTCTACCCTGGCAACCAAAGGGGTTGCTTACACATCTAAGTGCTTCCACTGCAAGCCTAGATAGCCCACTATATAATGCGGTTTGCCCACAGTCGTCGCTTACACATCTGAGTGCTTTCACTGCAAGCCTGGATAACTCTGTGTATAATGCGGTCTGCCCACAGGGGTTGCTTACACATCCGAGTGCTTCCACTGCAAGTCTAAATAGCCCAGTGTGTAATGCGGTCTGCCCACAGGGGTTGCTTACACATCCGAGTGCTTCCACTGCAAGTCTAAATAGCCCAGTGTGTAATGCGGTCTGCCCACAGGGGTTGCTTACACATCAGAGTGCTTCCACTGCAAGCCTGGAACTTACAGCGGGGATGCAGGAGCCGCCAGGTGTGCCCCCTGCCCAGCCAACACGTACTCCAACAAGGGTGCCACTTCCTGCCAGTCCTGCGCAGAGGACTTCTATTCTGGTGACCACCTTTTTCCAGATTTTTTCGTATTAATTGGTTGATCGATTATTTGTTCTTTTTAAAAGCAATTTATGTAAATGCTCTTGGTGGTAGAAACTGCATATTTACTAATAATTGTATTACATTTTAAAATCAGCAGTGTGGAGGGGACCTATAGCTGTCCTCCTGTTCATTGATGGCCTTGTATTTTGCTGGAAACCTTATCCTACCTTCACTAGCCCTCTGCCTTTTCTCTCCCTGCCATTTTCCGATAACCCTTGATAACCCTTTGTTACTCCGTCCACTCTCTGTATCCCCCTTTGCCCCCCCTCTTGCCTCACCTTTGCCCCCCCTTTGCCCCTGTCTCCAGGCATTGGGTCAGGAAGCTGTGAGCCCCGGCCTGTGTGTAAGGAGAGCGACTACTTCTACACCCACATACCCTGTGACTCCAGCGGCAAGGTACCCAAGAAGTAGTGGCATCCTTCTACATTATTATCATTATCATTATCATTGTTTCATCTATGTTCTAAGCACTTATCCAGTACATGGTAGTAGAAAGTGGGGATCTGGAACCCATAACAGGCAGCAAAGCAGGGAAACACCAGGCGTACACATGGATTTACTCATTATTATTATTACGATAACTGGAATACAAATCTATAGTGGATAAATGGTGGGAAGGTAGTTGGATGTTTGGATGAATATTTTGATGACTCAGGTCTGAAATTTGATTATAGAGTTAGTGTTTTTCTCATGCTGTCCTGTGGATTATGCTTAATGTATGCCTTATTTATTTAGCTGGAGTATGTGAGTCACTTGTGAAATTCAAGGCAGCATACAATCTGATGTACTCACAGGTACAGCAGCTACAGTAGTGCATTTTGAACAGCAGGCATTGGATGGTATATGATTGATTTGTAACTACTTTACTTTCTTCTTTGCTTTTCTGTATGTGAAATAATGTATGGGAACGTTTTATGGTATGAGTGTATATTTAATGTGTGTTTAATCCCAAACTGGACCCTTGTGGACCCTGGTAACACCCCCCTCCCACCCCAAACGCACACAACACCCCCCAGACCCAGCTGATGTTTAAGTGGATTGAGCCAAAGATCTGCAGTGAGAACAGCCCTGACGCAGTGCAGCTGCCGGCCTCGGGGGCGATGGAGTCCTGTCGCCCCTGTAACCCTGGCTACTTCCCCGTAAACGGCTCCGGCTGTGAAGCCTGCCCCCCCGGCTTCTACTCCAATGGCTCAGGTGGGGGCAGCCAAAGGGCTGGCGGCTTGCCGGTCCATAGAGCGACAAGCACAATCAAGCAGACTAGGGCAGAATGACAGGCATTTCACTCCTTACTTCTCAACAGCATGTGAGCAGTGCCCAGCTGGGACAGAACCGATACTTGGGATCGAGTACAAGTGGTGGAACACGATGCCTGGCAACATGAAGACGTCTGTGTACAGCCGGGAGTACAGTGACTCGGACAGAACCACTGGTGTGTCTGCCTCAGCACCGTGCTATAGCTGTTGTGGAACCACATTGGGGCCCTCTGGTGGTGAGATGACATGACAAAGTGCATAGACAGGACGCAGTACACATAGGTAAATATAGTGCAGAGAGTACACAGTAATCACACAGAATACCCTGAAATCTGATTTACTAGTAAATGGATAAATAAAAATAAATTTTTGGATGGCAAAGGCAGCCAAATACTTTTCTTCATAAACTGAACCTGAAATATAAGAAGTTTTTAGCAAAAAATGGGGGGTGTCACTGTCCTAACTGGAGGGGACTGAGAACTCAGTGATATTTGCAGCTGTTTTCACTGGCCACTGCATGGTCTTGTGGTCAGGGATGGTACAGTTCCCATAGCAGACAGTGCCATTGCTGGTCAGTACACTCTGTGTGGTCCCCCTGTTGGATGTGATGTAGATGGGGGCTTAGAGCGCCCCCTCCTGGTCTCTGCAGGTAATGGAGGCACGGCTGGTCTCTCTTGGTGATGGAGGTGGTGTTAAGAAGCAGCAGCTGTGATGTGCACATCAGGATACCTGACGCATCTGCACAGAGTAGCTGATGGTGGAGAGTGATTATTGTGGCGGTTCCTGATGTCAGCATTAACCCTCTTTTAAATCTACGTTCCCTGACAGACTGTCACTTTTGTCCAGTCTGCTGGCTGCTCCACTTTTGCTCTGATTCTGACTGGTCATCTGTCTGGCCTTTTCTGGGTCCTGATTGCTGGTGCTGTCGGCAGCGTGGGAGGTGGCTGGGGAGTACATCTACACCACCCCTGGAAACGTGGACTCGGACTATGTGGTGCTGATGTTGACGGTGCCAGGGTATAGGTACGGGACACAGTGGCCCACTGTCCAATCTGCGCTCGGCAAGCTTTTCCACACCAAGAGAGTGTCTCGTCTTTCACCTCACTAAAGTGACGTTTCTGCTTTGGCCCATGCAGACCAGCACAGTTCACGGGCCGGGAGACACACAACAGTGAACTGTCCCAGATCTCCTTTGTCTTTGAGATGAAGTGCACAGCTGACTGCATGCTGTTCTTCAGCACGGTGAGGAATTCTCCCATCTCGCCTCTTTCTTCTTTCTGGAGACAAAGAGAAACTGTAGGGATTTACCACCAAGCTTGGCATGAGCAAGAAATCAAGTCAATTCATTTGTATAGCACCTTTAAAAACAACTGAAGATGAGTTTAAAATAATAGGATGATTGATTAATTTATTATTTCAGTTGACTCTTGTATTTAACTCAAGTTTCTCAGATTTTAGGTTTTATACACCCAAGTGCTAATTTTTCCCTTCATTGGCTGTGTGCCATTTGTTTGAATTTGAATTATAATCCTTCTGTCAGTTGTTTATGTTGTTCTCATTACTTTTTAATCTAAGTCATTTATCTTTTTTTAAAAAAAAATAAAAAAAAACGCTTATAGTACTTGCTTTTTACCCTCCCTATTTAATTGTTTAAATGGTTGTCTTACCTTAGTTGAGTTTATTGTGCAGCACTTTGGTTGAAACCTGTTGTATTTTCTATATCAATAACGACGACTCGACTAGATCACACATTAGTTAGATGCCAAGTTTTAATTTCCATATTGAGACTGGCTGGCTGAAGATAGCTTCCATTTGGGGAGGGAGCCTGCAGTAACCCGTCTCTGAGCCACTCTGCCCCCGTCTTTGACCAGGGCCCCAGTGAGTGGAGCAGCCAAACTGTGGAGCACTGGGAGGGCAGTCGGGACAAGCAGTCCTACTCCTACATTGTCAGGAGCAACGACACCACCTGCTTCACCTGGGCCTTCCAGCGGACCAGGGCTTACGGCACGGTAACTTCAGCCACAGTCAGTGACCCTCAAAGCTGTTTCAGTCCACTGAGGCCCCCCCACCATTTCTCACAATGGTGTGGTTATGAACCGCGGGTGGCGGGGGTTGTAGCAGTATATTGCCCGGGGGTGTTCGCTGGGAGCCCTTTTTTCCCATGCAGTGGGGTGCACATAGAGATGGTCAGTAAAGACGCAGTGAATTGTGCTTCATGTCAGTGGAAATTGTGGACAAAATTGGAGGTGGGGCCAAACAGGGCAAATGGGGAGGGGGTCCAGCGAAGAATGAGCAGTGACATATAACTAGGCTCTGTGTAACTACCCTGCCCTTGTCCATCCCC
Source organism: Brevimyrus niger (assembly GCA_015164015.2). Lineage (NCBI taxonomy): Eukaryota > Metazoa > Chordata > Actinopteri > Osteoglossiformes > Mormyridae > Brevimyrus > Brevimyrus niger. The sequence goes on along the minus strand of JAABNY020000118.1, from coordinate 225,911 downwards.
CAGCAGGGACAGTACCTGGCCGACTTTGCCAAACTGTACTACGTCAAGGTCAGCAATGTAATTGGTGGTGTGGCATCTGGGTGCCGGCGCTGCCTATTGGGTACGTCCACGGGGGGCGTGTCTCCAGTGGGTGGAGAGTGTGTGCCCTGCCCAGCTGGTCACTACATGCTGAACGACTCCAGCATCTGTCGGAGTTGCCCTGACAGAACCATAGTCTGGGTGGAGCAGCCTGTGGGGGAGGAGGCCTGTCAGCCCTGTGGCCCCAACACTCAGAGCAATGAGGTAAGGGTACTCTCCTGCCTGAGCAATGAGGTAAGGGTACTCTCCTGCCTGAGCAATGAGGTAAGGGTACTCTCCTGCCTGCTTCCTCCAGCGTCTTTAGCCAAAGAGCCAGTCAGCCACTTCGTGCACTTCTGTTTTTTCTTATAGTCATGCAATCATTTTACTATCCAACAGTATATTGTATTGTATATCTGACTGTATACTACATGTTAGTCATATGTGTTTTAACATCGCATGCCGTGTGCTTACTGGCATAGGTTCCAAGCTTACGGGACTTTATGCTGGATAAGCAGCTACATACAGTCAAATGGCTGTATATTTTGTGTATATGCAATGCATTAACAGTTGAATTCCAGCACTATTGATAGAAATCCGAGTGTTCACTGGATGTAGCTAGTCATCCCAACATGTGCTGCTTGTGACTAGAATTTATTCACTAAACAGTAGCTGATTACATCTAATAAGTAAATGCTGTGAATACAAGCTGTAATACATCATGAACATTTTCTGCTGCTATGCTACTGACATTCTGCATGTGTTTAATCATACACAGAATGTACACTGTCCCTCCATCTGCTATACATCCGACACACTGCATGCAGGTTAATCATACACAGAATGTACCCTGTCCCTCCATCTGCTAGGCATCCGGCACGCTGCATGCGGGCTAATGTTCGAAAG
>JAABNY020000118.1:214586-224818 GCA_015164015.2 Brevimyrus niger | reverse complement strand
TGTACACTGTCTCTCCCTCTGCTACGCTGCCGACACACTGCATGCAGGTTAATCATACACAGAATGTACACTGTCTCTCCCTCTGCTACGCTGCCGACACACTGCATGCAGGTTAATCATACACAGAATGTACACTGTCTCTCCCTCTGCTACGCTGCCGACACACTGCATGCAGGTTAATCATACACAGAATGTACACTGTCTCCATGTCCACTACACACTGTCACATAAACTGTATAGCAGACCAGCAGATCATATATAAATGTGCTGTTACTCTGATAGCATACTGCATGTACTGTGACAATCACGCCGGCCACTAATGGGTGGCACTGTGTCTCAGGACCGCACCGCCTGTGTGAGCGACTGCACCCTGTCGTGGCCACTTCAGGGGGGGGGGCTGGCTCACTACGACTTCTCCGCACTGGCTAACACCACCCACTTCCACAGCAGCGCCCGTTTCACCAGCAAAGGACTGCGCTACTTCCACCAGTACAGCGTCAGCCTTTGCGGAAATGAGGTGACCCTGATACTCAAGACCGGCAGAACAGTCTGTGTCATGCAGAATATTTGTGTTGGTTTATATGTTTATATTCATTCATTTAGAAGACAATTACAGGTAAATGCATTAGAATATCAGGTGCTGAATAAGTAAACAGGCAGGGTGAGCACAGTAAATTAAATGCAGCCTTGAATCCCCATAATGTGACAGAGCTGTAACAACAGGGAAAAAATTATGAAAAAGCACCCTAACCCATAGGTCTCCTGATAGGGAAATCTTACACAGGCTGGAGTAACCTATTGATTGATTTTGGGGGAGGGGGGAATATAAAAAGCATAAGTAAGCATTTGATTGGCTTACACAGAGTGCAAATGCAGGACGTAAATATGGCTTTTGTGTGTGGGGCTTCGCAGGGGGGGCCAGCTGCACTCTGTGTGGATAATGTCACAGAGAGTAAAAGGGAGGTGCGAGGTCACGTGTGCCAGTCCACTGTGGTGCCGTCTGAAGTGAGGGGCCAGAGGTTGGTGTCATCCCAGCCGTTCAGCATCGGCAACACCCTGATCGGTAAAGTCCCCGAGGATTCACCTCATCTCCATCTCGCTCTCCTCCCAGTACAGTGTGGCGTCATAATTAGATTCCAGTGTCGTACATTTACTGTGCTTGAATGAAAGCCTGCTAATCATTCACATGCATGTTCTATGTTTAATTTAATTTAGAATGTGTCTTGCTTCTCTCTGCAGTGTTTCCTCAGGCAGTCAGGCTTATCAAACTGGTCTTGATTCCTAACAGTCAGTGAAGCGTCAGCGTAGCTGAAGTTTTTGTTTAACGGTAACTTTACTCCTTGACCTCCTTCTCCTCAGGCATCACTATGGACACTGTCTTGGACAATATCTCTTCTCCGACAGCCTACTTTCCCACTGACTCCAGCCTGCCTGATGTCATCTTTTACTATCGGTGAGCAAAGTTGCATAAGTTATATAATAGTTATTGCCCAGTGTGTTTCATTCTGCAAGAACATCACATTATTTTTGTTCATCACCAAACAATGTTCTACATGTCTGGAGGAAGTAGGAAGTACTACTAACAGATTAATGGCATTTTGTTCTTTTAGATATTTCTACTGACAGAACATGCAAACATTCTTAATCTCATTTCTATTGATAATCTGTAGGAAAATTGCATATTTAAATTTTTTTCGCTGGTGTTCAAATGTTTTTCTGATCAATATTATAGATCAGCGGAGGCAACCCTGGCATGTAAAAAGGGCCGGTCCTCCACCATCAGAATGAGGTGTGACCCCTCTGTCTTAACAAACGACCAGCTTTCTCTCCCGAGGTAAGACACACATGGTATGGTCTAGTAGTGGGGAATATTAGTGAATCAATAGCAAAATCACCACATTTTGCAGATAGCAAATTAGAGGCAACCTCTACTGGAATAAACTGGGAAGTACAACTAAGCAATGCTGATTCACAATGAGTCCCTGAGACCATAGGATAAGAAGATGAATGGATGGATGGACTGAAATTTTTGTGGTCTGGCTACATTAGAACGAATAAACAACTCCCAGCATAATACTCCCCCAAAAGAAAGAAAGAAATAAGAATAAAGTGTAAAAGCTCTTCTTGATTTCCAGCGAACATGCCTTTTTGCTGCTAACCCTGGCTGTGTGTGTGGCTCTGCCCTGCAGCACGTGCTCCGAAGGGACATGCGACGGCTGCTCTTTCCACTTCCTGTGGAGGAGCCGACACGGCTGTCCGCTCTGCTCTGCCCATCACTATAAGGAGATCGTCAGTGGCTGCGATCAGGGCATCCAGGTAGCCAGAGACGCACTCGGGAGATACTCAGTGGGAATTCAGACATTGGTGATACACTGAACACATTATGCCCTGTTACACTGAGCACCATCACACAGTGTCATCACTGTCCTGTGTCCATAAGCACTGAAGCACTAAGACCTGGAGCAAATTTATAGTATTATAGCACTGAACTGTCATGTTTGAATTCCTGTTTGAATTCATGCGTGTGTATCTGTGGTGTGTGTGTGTGTGTGTGTCTATGTGTGTGTGTGTGTGTCTGTCTGTGTGTGTGTGTCTCTGTCTGTGTGTGTGTGTGTGTCTGTGTGTGTGTCTGTGTGCACCAGAGGACCACCTATGTGTGGCAGCAGCCTCTGCAGTGCAGTGGGGGGATCCCCCTCCCGGCCCAGAAACTCAGTACCTGCGTCACTCTGGACTTCTGGCTGAAGTTTGGTGTCTTGACGGGAGGCGTGGCTGCCCTGCTGCTTGTTGTGCTCAGCTGTTACTTCTGGAAGAGGACACGCAGGTGAGGGGTGGGTCTGTAGGGGGTGCTGTGCAGACTGAGCAGTGACTGCATAAGTAAGCAGCTGAAACAAATTCTTGATAAAACTTATAAAACGTGAGACTCACACAATATATTGATAAATACAGACTCCAGGCTGGTGATGTGTATGTCTCTGCAGGCTGCAGTATAAGTACTCTAAGCTGATCATGAACACTGGGGAGACTGAGTCCGACCTCCCTGCTGCAGACAGCTGTGCCATCATGGAGGGTGAGGACGCTGAGGATGATCTCATCTATCTCACCAAAAAGTCCATCAGTGGCAAGATCAAATCATTCTCCAGACAGGTGTGCATATGTGTAACTGGCCTTAACAAATACAGTGTTCCTGTTTTACATGTTACTGGAGACCCTTCCAGGGGCAATATATCTCCTCCAGGGGATACCAAGGCGTTCCTGGGTTTGTCCCGAGTTTGCATCTGGAATTTTAAAAAAAGCAAAATGTAAAACATTGCAGATTGATCCACTGCCCCAGGCATTTTACTGGTATGTGAATTTTTGTAAGACATAAGTCATCAAAATGTTGGGAACTCCTCTTTCAGACTTTAATGGGTCATGGATTCTCTCAATTACAGCGTCACTGATATTTACAAGTAGGGTGAGGTGAAGGTTTCACCGCTCCAGAATTGGGCATTTGAATGCTTTCTCTGTATTATGTGTCTGCAGACAGCATGTTCTTCCTGTGCTGCACCCTTTAGGTAACTCTGCTTCATGGTTCATTTCCCTGCAGTCCAAAGACCTGCAGTTAGGTTAAATGCAGACTCACACTAAATGTGTGTGTGTGTGTACTGCTATGGACTGGCATCCTGTCCAAAGTGACCCCTGCCTTGTGCCATGTGTTTCCTCAGATACGCTTCAGGCCAGCTGGATGGTATTTGTAGCCTGAGCTGGTGCGGGATATAGAGAGATACTGACTAGATATATTCGGGCTCACCTCAATGCACAGCTAGGGTTCTGGAACCAAACTCTCGAAGAGGCGCTGGACTCTGTTACACTCTGGTGATGCCCATGGGGAGAGGCACCCAGCAGGGGAGGGTCTGCTTATAGCCCCCCAGTTTGGTGCCAGTGTGTTGGAGTTTAGTCCGATGGACAAGAGGGTTGGCTTCCTCCAACTTCAAGTCAGGGGAAGGGCTCTTTCCCTGTAGGGTGTAATTGGGAGGAATCACCTGCCCGAACAGAATCCAAGTGGTATTCAGTTATTGGATTTCCATGCTAACCATGGTCTGTCCTTAACGAACACCATGTTCAAACATACGGGTGTTCATAAGTGCATTTGGCACCAGAGCCCTCTAGGCCACAGTTCAATGATTGATTTTGTAATTGTATCATCGGATCTGTGTCTGCCTATTTTGGATATTCGAGTGACAAGTGGACCTGAGCTGTCAACTGATCACCACTTGATGGTGAATTGGATCCAACAATGGGGGCAGATGCTGGATTGACCTAATAGACCAAACATATAATGAGGGTGTGCTGGGAGCTTCTGGCCAAAGGCCCCTGTCTGAGTGATCTTCAACTCACACCTTCGGCAGAACTTCCCTTCACTCCCATGGGAGTCAGGGAACATTGAGTCTGAATGGGCCATGTTCAGAAATTCCCTTGCTAAGGCGGCATTGCAGAGATGGTGCATCAAGGTTGTTGGTGCCTGTCGCAGCAGCAATCCCCGAGCCCAGTGGTGGACACCATCAGTAAAGGGGGCTTGTCAGTCTGAAGAAGGAGGCCTTCTGAGCTTGGTTGGCTTGTGGGACTCCGGAAGCAGGTGAAAGGTTCAGGCAGGTCAAGCGGAAAGTGGCTGTTTACAGCAGGGATGAAGAGCTGTTGACCTCAACTGGGGATATAGTCAGGTGGTGGGAAGAAAACTTTGAGGATCTCCTGAATCCCACTGATATGCCTTCCTTGGAGGAAGTAGAGCTTGAAGATTCAGGGGGGGACCTGCTGAGATCACTGAAATAGTCAAAAAAATTCAGTGGTAGGGCTTGGGGTTGTAGATGAGATTCACCTTGAGTTCCTGACAGCCCTTGATGTGTTTGGGCCGTCTTGGCTGATATGCCTCTTGGCATCATAAATTTGATTACCAAAATTAGTTTGCTCTTAAGGGTGGCTTGGCTCAGCTTTAGAGATCACAGACATTCCGGAGGGGCTCAAAGTAAAGCTACTGCTCCTCCACATCGAAAGGACCCAGTTGAAGTGGTTTGGGCTTCTATCTAGGATGGCTTCTGGACGGCTGGGGAGGTGTTTTGGGCATGTTCAACCAGGAGGAGGCCCTGTGGCAGACCCAGGACATGCTAAAGAGATCATACCTCTCGGCTGGACTGGGAACGCCTTGGTATTCCCCCAGAGGAGCTGGAGGAGGTGGCTGGTGAGAGGGAGGTCTGGGTATCCCTCCTTGGACTTCTGCCCCCGTGACCCTATCCTGGATAAGTGGCAAAAAATGGGTGGACAGATGGATGAAACTATGATTTCTACTATGTGACTTTAAAATTGTGTTAAAATGTTAATACAGAAAAATTAAGGCAAGTATATTTTCACAACAAAACCATGCAGTTCTGAGAGGAACATACAGTACATGGGTATCTCCGTATTAAATCATCATAAATTTTTGTGTGACTGGGTGTCTTTTCAGAGAACGTCAGATGGATTTGACTCCGTCCCTTTGAAGTCATCATCTGGCATGGAGATGGAGATGAATTAAACAGCTCAGCTGCAGAGCAGAGAGGTGGAGGTCTGCATGACCACAGGGGAGTAGGGCACAGCAAGGACATGGACTGTGACATAAGCCTGATATGGGCGAGTGTCACTCTGCCATCTTCTCCTCAGTGGATGTTCTACCTGAAACATTTTTGAATTATGATTTTGTCAGGTTTTGTTTAAAGGTATTGCTTGTTTTTGTTCCAAAAATGTGCCATCATGTTTATTTATTTTTTTGAATAGGGAAAATAAATTTTGATTAAATGTATCGGAAACTATATATTTATTTTACATTGTTACATTGTTCCCATAAGGTGTTTAAAGCTGTCCTTGATTTTCAATTATCTGAAGTGTGGTTGTAAACATGTTCTGAAAGAGTTTCCCTCATAGCTAGCTATTCTTTATACATTAACAATAATCTGTTATAATGTGTCAGACTTTCATGTTAAAGGTAAGACAGGTGAAACACTAATTCACTAGTCTATTATCGTGCTGGTATTCACACCATTGACCTCATGGCGGCTGAGGATTAGCTGCAGCTCACAGTCGTATTGCAGTGTCCCATTTGTTCAGCATTATTCTGCCTTAGTGATGCAGTTGCTTCAGTAGAAAATTAAAGCTACTCAATCCTATTTTTAAAAAGGATTACATCTAGACAAAAATGTTGAAAATGCAAAGTTTGTTTATTGACATTGCAGTTGTTCCCATATTAGCAGCCAGTTTTTAGAACAAGAATGTCCTGGTAGACCTTGGAAACAACAGTACTGTCATTTCATTGCAACTCTGTCATATCTTAATCTTACAGAAAGTACCACTTTCTTACTAAATGCAAGTGTAATTTAGTGTAACTGTACAGATCGCCAGGTTGCCTTACTATAATCCGAGCTTCTGGATGTTTGTTCTGTTCACATTATTTTCTGAAAGTCAGTGCTGAAGCTTTCTGTGTTACCGTTACAATGGGGACCTAAGCCCGTCTTATTGCCTTCTGGTGTATAAAATAGTTTTTCTGTACTGTGTAGTTTGTGAATTATTTTCTCAGTGTTAAACTTTACTAAACACTGATGTGTTAAGATTTGCCTTTGCTAGTTACTTATATTTCTGCTTCCAATCTATGGAATATTTATTTTTGTAGATTTATCATGCAACACTTAAAATGATCACACTACTTTCAGAGTAACCACTTCACATTGGAGCACCGTTCTCATCAAACCTCATTAATTTCAGAAAGCATAACCGCCACACTGATTAAGACCTTCCCAATGGCCTTACATCAAGAGCGTTTATAAACCTGGCAAGCCACAAAACAAATAACTGAGTTAAAGAATAATAATAATGAGACATCTTCACCAAGGTTTTAGTTTTTTTTTTTTTTAATTGAAACATCGACGCCCCTTTGGGTTCCTGTTTAGAAAGACAGCGATAGAGTGCCCCCCTGAGCAATATCGTCCTCATTGATCACAGGACTTTTAACAGAAAAGGATTGCTATCTATTCTGTGGGTGGAATAATTACTGGATTTTAATGCTTAAGCACTGCAGTAAAACTTGACTTGAGCAAGACTGAAATGCTAGCCTTAGGGCAGCACTAAACAATCTATAGGTGCCCCCTGCCCACCCCAACAGGTGTTATGCCGAAAAAGGTATCCCTGCCTTAGAATGCATGCCGGTGTTCTAACGAGTTGAGCTTCTAAGGGTTTTTGGGGTCAGGGATTTTTTAGGGGTTAGGGTTTTAGGGGTGTTTTGGGGGTTAGGGTTAAGGGGGGTTTGGGGCATAGAGTTAGGGGGGGTTTGGGGGATAGTGTTTGAGAGGATTTTTGGGGAGTTAGGGTTACAGTTTTACGGGTTTTGGGACTATTGATTAGCACTACGGTAGCCTTACTCGACAAAGTAGCTCAACTCGTTTCAGATCAGCGACCAATCGGTGATTTAGAGGCAGGCAGGCATTCTACGGCAGGGATGGCTTTTTCGGCATAACACTTGCATCTGCGTAACGATGTTAAGCAACTTGTGGTCATGGAAAAAAATTAAATGTCACAACCTCACAACTGTTTGTTTTTATAATTGCTGCCACTTCACCACCGACCGATATATTTAACAATTAAGGTTCAAGGGTCATCAGTTAAATGGCATTACTTTTATAAACGTATAAGAAGAATTTTCTATTTTGCTTGTTAATACTGAGGGTGCAAAGTGCACTTACAATATACCTTAATCGAATTACGAACGTGCGTTGTATTATACCCTACATGAAAATTAAACGAACCTGTAGGTATCTAGAACAGGTTTTGATTAAAAAAAATGTAGGACATTTTCTCTTATCACTGTTGATGTTGATTATTTATACAGAAAAATTAAGGCAAGTGGGCTGGTGGGGTTTCCCTAACTGCACTCTGAAAACAGTATCTACCCAGAAGCTGAACGAAAGCGAAGTAAGTTAGCATGGTGTTAAAGAAAGAAACGTTCACTTCCCTTCCCTCCCCCCCCCCCCGCATTAGGAAACAGAGCTGGGAAGACGAAGCCGGGGGCCGCCGTCGTACTGTGGGCGGAATCGTGCTCGGAAAGCAGCCGTCACACACAGGCACGCCTGCCGCTCCCCAAGCGCTCTCGGGAGGGTCGCCTTCGCAGCCATCGATCAGCTCTTTCCGGTCATCGTGATCATCCTCGTTTCTCAGCTGTCACGGCACTTTAACCCTCCGCTTCGTCCAGCTGGGCTCGTCTCAACCAAATCGAAAGGGGAAAAAAGTTTGACTTGCCGCCTTGCCTGCTGGAGTGTTTGTCCTGCAGAAATGTCGCAGAAGGAGAGACCTACTTTCTACAGACAGGAACTGAATAAGACGATATGGGAGGTACCGGTGCGCTACCAGAACCTGAATCCAGTTGGATCCGGTGCCTACGGATCCGTATGGTAAAACATGCATTTAAAAATACTTTGTGCACAGACCAAGACGTTTTTTCTTCCAGTCGATAACAGCCCCGTATTAGGTAGCCGATCAGAGGCCTGCGAGCTTCAGTTGCACGCTGCGTCGCCGCTGAACTCCGAGCTCGCGCCCGGGCGCCGTCCCGAGCCGTCCTACGCGGACATGTTCCGCAGCTACGCTGCAGCCTTCCAGCATACATACTCCAGTGGGTTAAAATGGTTGCACCTTTTATTAAGTGCATCGACTGGGAAATAAATATCTTTACGTCGTGGCGTGATGTGTGGAGCTGTTAATTTGGTGCTGTTTATTCCCTGTCTACGAGTCACCATTTTTGCTAGTATAGTGTAAGGCAGCCAATTGGGTACTTTCAGAAGTATTTTCTGGAAGCATTTCTCTGTAGCATTTGTTAACGCATAGCAAGGTGTCTAATTTAAGATGCATCCGATTTATCGATCGAGATGTTTTTTTGGCCGGCTAAGCGCTGTAATGTGCTTTGCGTGTTTCTGTTTACCAGGGTTTTCCTGGTACCATGACTGCTTTGCGTGGTCTGCGAGCAGCGTCGATAGCATTATGCTATCTGTGCAAGGTTTCTGGTGATCAGAACTTCCTAAGCATGACATGGAGAGACGCATCAACCCGGTTCCATAGCCTTATAATCCAAGGACATGCCTGGCAAACCGAATGTGATCATCGCACTAGGACCGATTTGCTGTAACCAGCTATAAACCTGAGCCATAAGCAAATGTCGAGCTCAATACCTGCTTAAGTACTCCAGAAATTTGAAAACGAATAAAATAAACCCCATTTATTTATCCTGCAACTTTGTTTGACCTCTCCAAAACGCGTTTTTCCATTTCAGACTTATTATACACTGGTGCATTATACCAGAATATTACTTGGTCAGTGTATTTTCTCCGTGGGATGTATTTGCTGAGGCTTACAAGCGGGCCAAAGACTTTGCCGCTGGTCTGGGCGCCCTAGCTGCAATGTCAGGCCTACCTCCCCCGTGACTCATAGTGCCAGAATTAGGCATAAGTGTCGGACGGACATTCAGGGATTTTTCCGCGTCGGGATTGTCATTGAGGCCGATGGGCCGCCCGGGTAGTTCACCCTAGACCAGTCCTGCACCATTTAGTTACCCCCGTCCTTCAAAAATGCTGCTCTTAGCAGCGCCCTCGCGACCGATTCTCCTCGTTTCTGATGTTCCCACGTTCACGTACTTCCTTGATGACTTTTTTTCCCCATGATTTTTTAAAGCCGCTGTTTAATATTTGTCCTCCTCAGCAGTCACGCACCGTCGCCATTGGCTTTCCGCTGCAGCTTCTCTTAAGACTTGCTTTCGTACAGTGTAATATATTTAATACTGGCCAGTGGTGCAGCCATGGTGTCTGCATCGCAGAACATGTTTCCTTCTCATAGAAAACCGGTACATAATTCTGTATTTTGCAGCTCTGGCGGATGATAATCCCTTGTGGGCAGTACAATTACATCTTTGAATAATTCTTAAAGTTTAATGTGTTGTCAGGTAATTGGTTCACAGTAAGCGTGTAACAGTAGTAATGATTTTAAAATAAAAAAATTTAGGAGCCCTGAAATGCAGTGGTACATAGGTTCTAGAACTCGATTTTTTTGAAAGTCGAACAAACCAGTTTGACCCAGAACTCGATCAGAATATCAGAAGTCGAACCGTGAACTCTGGCCTAATATAAATTGTATGCGCCAGGAAATGAGTCATACTACAATGCAATTCTTACTTGAATGCCTTCTTCACA
>JAABNY020000118.1:203312-214486 GCA_015164015.2 Brevimyrus niger | reverse complement strand
AAACTTTATTTTACCAGGTAAATTAACTGAAAACCAGTTCTCACTGCTTTGCGTGATATTCGGGAGAAATAGCAGATCATGTATCGAATCAGATTTGTGCCAATATTATCAAACAAAACTTTTTTGACATCAAGCAAAAACAAGGCTTTCAGAAGAAAAAAAACCAACTGAAGCAAAAGAAATGTCATTTCAAAAGTAAAATTGATAAACTTGCAAACACGATTGGTCTTTTGATAATGTTTTCCTTTGTTTACGCTGCCAGCTTGCGCTGCCTGACTTGCTGGCTGCGCTGCCAGCTTTTTTGCTGGCGCTCCCTGACTTTTTGCTTACAATTCTGACACAAACTTCTCGTGTGGGCGGGTTTTTTCAGGGACGCGTCCCCATTGATTAATAAGTTTTTGACTGACAATGCCACGGACATTTCTAATTAACTGGATCGACATTCACTACCCACTGACCAGAGTCCTGCACTGGGTCGGGTATCCGACGGGTACGGGCAGGTAGTTGCTGAAACGGGCGTATTTTAATGTTCTGGAATTTTACGGGCGGGTAATTCATTACACACGGGTGGAGAGCGGGTCAATCAAAGCAGTATTATAACCTGCAAAAATAACATGTAAGCGAAAAGATCTATTTATTAGACTATCATGTACAAAGTGTCGTCATCACAGTGTGTTCAGTATGTCGGGGTAGTATAAATGTAACTGCACATGTTGGATTTAGAGCATACAATATCATGACCGTAAACAGTATTCTAATATGCAGTATCAGGTTTTTACCAGACTTGTTAGTGTCTTTGGCTTGTTTGTAGTTTGTTTGCCTCTCGAAAAAAAAATGTGGCTATGAATGTGCTGAAAAAATTATAAAGCTTTTAATGTGGTTTTACTAGTTCAGTGTTTCCCAAACTTTCTCTGCAGGGCTCCCCTTTTCTAGATAGGAACATCATTGAGCCACCCCCCCCCCCCCCATTCAAACTACATAGGTTCAGATTCAAACTTTATTTGAAATACAACTCCCCTTTCTAATTGTGCGAAACAAATGCAATTAAATAATACAAATGGTGTAATTTCACCACTGTGGGAGAAAAAAGAGCAATCAATTAAAAATAAAAGGGCAGCATAAGTTTGAAATTATGCAAATGCAGATTTAACGTTTCTAATATTCATTGGTGTGCACAAATCAAAGTTTGTTTTACGATTACTGCATTTTGTTTTTAATGATAACCACAGGTTTCAGCCTAAACTGTAGCGCAAAACAACACTAAATCATACCACTTAATTGATAGTCTCCCTGCACTTTATGTAGAAAATTTTCATGATATGGTTTTTGTCCGGTGCTGCAAAACGTTGTCACGCGTCACCATGTCCATTGGTACAAAAACCTTGCAAGAGCAAGAAAGCTTAAGACATCGTACAGCATCTCTCAGCTGGCTGCACAAACTGGAACTGCCTTCTTGGCGACACAACTTTGCCCTTACTGGCTGAAGAACATGACGTTTGTCTGATGTTTGTATCCCCGGAAGTTCCGATGAGTTATCTGCTATTTATCCCGAATATCACGTAAAGCAGTGAGAACTGGTTTTCACTTAATTTACCTGGTAAAATAAAGTTTAAATGAATTACTTAAATGCTCTAATAGTACACTTAAGTTTGTGGTTTATTTATTGTTAGTACTGTAATGTTGCACTGCTTTATTTGTTTAATCGTCCAGTCTATGAAGAGATTATTTTGCCCTTGACGCTATTCCATTGGTGCGCCTCCCCACGCAATACCTCTGCGCCCCCTATTCCATAAACCTGGAAAGTTTTCTGGAGATTTTAGTCGGAGGAGCAGCGGCTATCCGCAGGGCTTGGCGGAGACGCAGACGAGGGCCTCGCGCGGGCGTGCTGGTGAAACTACGTCAGCGGGGATTCCGCACTGCGCTCCCTTCCATTCACCTGCCGAACCTCTGCTCCCTTCCAAACAAAGTGGACGAGCTGCTGTTTCTTAACCGAACCAACAAGGACTTTGCATGTTCTGCTGCCCTTTGTTTCACGGAAACTTGGCTCAGTGAACGCACCCCCGATGCTGCCTTAAACCTGCCGCGTGACGGAGCTCTCAGGAAAACCAAAGGGCGACGGAGTCTGCTTCTACATTAACGAGAGTTGGTGTACTGATGTCACGGTGTTACAGAAATTTTGCAGCCTAAACCTGGAAACGTTTTTCATTGACTGCAAACCGTTTTATTGACCGTGGGAGTTTTCTTCCTTCATAATGGTCGGAGTTTACATTCCTCCACTGGCCAAAACGAACGGCGCGCTGTGCAAGTTGACCGACCAGATCACCACCCTGGAAAGAAAATATCCCGATGCCCGATTATTGTCCTCGGTGATTTTAACAGAGCGAATCTACACCAGGACAGACAGCATATCGACTGCTCCACCAGGGACAGCATCACACTGGACCACTGTTTTATAAAAAGATGCCTATTGCTCTGTCCCCCGGGCAGCTTTGGGACATTCTGATCACTGTCTGGTCCATCTTATTCCAGTTTACAGGAAACAACTTAAACATGCCAAGCCTGTAGTGAAAACTGTGAAGAAGTGGATCAATGCAGCAAAACAGGAACTGCAGGACTGTTTTGACTGCACTGATTGGACTGTCTTTAAAGCTGCATCTGATAATCTGTATGAGCTGACAGACACTGTGACATCATACATCAGTTTTTGTGAAGATGTGTGTGTGCCGACCAAGACACATACAACAACAATAAACCATAGTTCACTCCCAAGCTGCAACATCTTCACCAGGCCAAGGAGGCCTACAAAAGTGGTGACAGGGCCCTGCACAGACAGGCCAGAAACACACTGACCAAGGAGATCAAAGTGGCAAAAAGAAGCTACTGAAGAACAAAAAAGAAGCTGCATGAGTGTGGCGAGGCCTGTGTGACATCACCAGCTACAGACGTCCCCCACCCCCCCGCTGAAGCAAACAAAGAATTGGAAGATGAGCTGAACAACTTCTACTGCAGGTTTGAGACGGACAGATTCACAACCCTCATCCACCAGAGACAACAACCCCCCTCACACCTCTCACACCTCCACCCTCCTCCCTCACCCTCCCCAGCCCAGGGTCAACAACCCTCCTCACACCTCTCACCCCCCTACCCTCCCCCCTGGAACTCGGAATACACAAAGCGGAAGTGAGTCGGCTTTTCCAGAAACAGAAGATCAAGAAGGCCCCGGGACCAGGCGGTGTATCGCCCTCCTGCCTCAAAACCTGTGCTGATCAGCTGGCTCCCATCTTCACCCGTATCTTCAGAAGGTCCTTGGAGCTGTGTGAAGTTCTCTCCTGCTTCAAACGCTCCACCATTATTCCAGTCCCCAAGAAACCCACCATCACAGGACTGAATGAGTACAGACCTGTCATCTTGACGTCTGTGGTCATGAAATTTTTTGAACGCCTGGTTTTAGCCTCTCTGAAGGACATTACAAGACACCAGCTGGACCCTCTGCAGTTTGCCTATCAGGTCGGTGGATGATGCAGTGAATATGGGGCTGCATTATATCCTGCAACATCTCGACCGGCCAGGAACTTATGCCAGGATCCTGTCTGTGGACTTTAGTTCGGCTTTCAACAACATTGTGCCTAATCTCCTCTCCTCCAAACTCTCCCAGCTCAACATGTCACCAGCTACCTGTCAGTGGATCACCAGCTTCCAGACAGACAGGAAGCAGCAAGTAAGGCTGGGGGAGATGACTTCTGACACATGGTCCCTCAGTATTGGTGCCCCTCAAGGATGTGTCCTCTCCCCACTGCTCCTCTCCCTCTACACCAATGACTGCACCTCCAGGAACTCAGCTGTAAAACCCCTGAAGTTTGCAGATGACACCATCATCATTGGACTCATTCAGGGTGGCGATGAATCTGCATTCCGGCTGGAAGTTGAGCGGCTGGTACTCTGGTGCAGTCGGCACAACCTGGAGCTGAACACGCTCAAAACTGTGGAGATGACAGTGGATTTCAGGAAACATCCGTCAACACCGCTCCCCCCCACCATATCAGACAGCCTGGTGTCTACTGTGGAGTTCTTCAAGTTCCTGGGTACCACCATTTCCAAGGACCTGAAGTGGGAGACTAACATCTCCTCCATCCTCAAAAAGGCCCAGCAGATGATGTACTTCCTGAGACAACTGAGGAAGTACAGTCTTCCACAGGAGCTGCTGATCCAGTAATACACTGCAGTCATTGAGTCTGTCTTCTGCTCCTCCATCACAGTCTGGTATGGAGCAGCCACTAAGCAGGACAGGAATAAGCTGCAGTGGGCTGTATGAACAGCAGAAAAATCATCGGTGCCCCCCTGCCCTCCATCCAGGACTTGTACTGCTCAAGGACTAGGAAACGAGCAGTGAAAATCATTTCAGATCCGTCACACCCTGGACACAATCTCTTCCAGCTCCTCCCCTCTGGCAGGCGCTACAGAACTCTGTACACAACAACCAGCAGACACAGGAGCAGCTTCTTCCCTCAGGCCATCACCCTCATAAACAGCTAAGCTGTCATCTGCCTCATGTCAATTTCCCCCCTGTTTGCACTCTACCTCGCACCTTAAAACTGCAAAATGTTACCCACGTGGGTTTATTTATAATATTTATATGTTTCACATTTGTATTTTTTGTACAGTGTAATTTATTGTTTGTTTGTATAGTATCATTTATTGTTGTATAGCTTGTAAAGTGTCTCTGTGTACGAGAGAGTCTTAAACTGCCGCAACAAATTCCTTGTGTGCCCCAGCACACTTGCCGAATAAAGGCTGATTCTGATTCTGAAAATCCAAGTTACTTTATTATTTCTTTACTTCAGTGCTCCATTTTTGATGGATTTTGACTCTGTTCATGTCTGTATAGATATGTAAGTGCATATATATTCAAGTACACTTCAATTCATGTAAAACCACTGTACTCTTCTTAACAGGAAATAAAAGTAGAAAATAAGGTTAACGTTAGCGAGTTAGTTAACGTTAAATAGGTAAAAGCTAAATTACATAGCAAAAGCTACTTTACTTCTAACAACTACTTAGCACAATAAAATGTATAGTGCAGCACAAACATAAACGTTTACACTTTGATAATCTTGTTGTCACATCCAGTAAAAATTAGTCAGTGGGTAGTGAATGTTGATCCAGTCCTGCTGTTTTTTAGACATTACAAATGTCTGTGGCATTGACCTGTCAGTCAAAAACTTATTAGCCAATGGGATTATTCGCTGTAACACAGAGTTTAGTCATAATAAACATTATCAAAAGACCAATCGTGTTTGATAATTTAACTTTTGAGATGACATTTCTTTTGCTTCAGTTATTTTTTTTTTTTTTCTCAAAGCCTTCTCATTTGCTTGATGTTAAAAAAGTTTTTTTGATAATATTGGCACAAATCTGATTCCATACAGATGACACATCAGAACTGCCTGGGATACAAATGTCATGTGTGTAACTAAACTTTTCAGCCAATAAGGGCAAAGGTGTGTCCTTACGGAGGCGGTTCCAGTTTGTGCAGCCGGGTGAGAGGTCGCAATGTATCTAATGTAATGCATTGCGTCAGGATCAGAATGCGTTGCTTTAAGCCAGCGCTGTAAGCAAGTCGAAAGCACCCAATGACCGGATTGGGGAAACAAACAGAAATGCCGACTTAATACAGAGAACTAATGACAATGACCAGAAACAGTTGATCACATGGGGACCCCACATGAGGTTATCGAGGGGGCGTGACACACGGAAGAAGCGCACGTTCGGGACAGGACAGGGGTAATGTTTGGATAAGATCTTTATCATTTTGGAAGCCATTGAGAAAAAAATGCTCTTCTTGTTTTATCTTGTTCATTTTGTGTTTAAATGCTAAAAGAACATATTTAGGTGTAATTTTTGGGGGCCGGTAACCAATTTATTGGTTCTCCATTATTTATGGGAAAAATTCGATCGGAACTTGAACTTTTTAGGATTCGATCCGGAGTCTGGAAAGGATTAAGTTTGAGAACTGAGGTATCACTGTACTTCAAATTGTCCTACCCCTGGTTCACTTGTCTTTCTTCAAAATGGAGACATGCTTCTATGAGTGTTCAGATATTCCCCCCAGTCAAATAAGATTGGAGTATTTGTGCATACTCATAATTTGTGTATAGTCATAATACTCAAGTCTGGAATTAACTTTTAAGTATTTTAATTTACAGTTCTAATTATACTAGTTACTGTGAATCACATGATCTGTATTTAGTTATTACATTTATTTAGTCAGTTGACGGTTTTGTCGAAAGAGTCAGGGTGCTAGAGCGTACATCATCTGAGAAACATGCAGTCGTCCAGCAGTGATGTTGGCTCATTCCCTGCTATGGAGTCAGCTGCATATGCCTGTCCTCTCTTACTCTGCATGCTGACTGAGACTCTTACCCTCTGGACAGAGTCATGCATGGTAATAAGAAGTTTAAACTTCCCCTGGTTCTGAATCTTATCAAGTACTTGACTCAATATAAGCAATATAGCAAATGGTGTGACAGATACAATCAGTTAAAAAAAAGAAACTCTCAAAATCTCTTTTAGCCTGAAAACTTTACAGCTGGCAGCCAAGACACTGTGACCTTTCAGTGCTGTACACTGTCCAAATGGTCCATTCATCTTCAGGGAACATTTCCTTCTATAAGTCAGTTTATACAATAAAAAACATTTCCAGACCACTTGGGACACTTGGCATAGGACTCTGGCAGTGTTTCTAGGAAGGAGCTTTTTGTGTTTTCTGTCACCGCAGGGATTCTTCACACATGACAAGAATTCTGTACGTTGTGTTTTACTCGGGTGTTACACCATGCTTATGGAGTCCCAGCACGGTGACCGTTGCTGTCTGCATTGAAGGCATGTCTGTGACTTCATCACATCCTACTCTTCTGCATTGTTCAATGTCTCGTGATGACGTGCTGTAGTCACAGCAAACAGGCTGGATAATGTTTGCAGTTTGCATTATTTGCCTTTCTCCGTGAAATGATGGACACTGATGAAAGTTGAACCTTTTCACCTGAGGGCTTATTTTCTTTTTTGCTTTGTTTTGTGTGGGGTTTTTATTGTCATGTGAGAGTGCTGTGACATTGGCTGCTGTGACGGGCCACTCTGGTTAAGGTCCAAGCACAGCTGGCCTTTCTTGGGCTGTTTACTGTCATAAGACACCAGGTACTATACTTTTGATACTACAAGAAAGTACTAAAAATTTGGTACTTCAAGGTGTTGGATTTCCACTGGTGTAAGAACTGGTGCCAAATGACATCAGAATGTGAGGTGGGGATTTTGTACTGAATTTGAAAAATGGCTGTATTACATTTTTTTTGTTTGTCGTTTTTCTGGGTTTATAACTTTTTTCAAGATTGTTGTAGTTTCGGCAGTGTGAGGCAGAGATAAAGGCAGAGGAGTCTCTGCTCAAAGGTGATTTGGAAGGTATAGGGCCCGTTCCTGTATTTAGCTTTGTCCACTTGTGATCAGATCACCCAAGATGTACATTTATACCTGGTATGAACAGGGCAACAGTTGTTGTGTTTCCAGACTTCATTGTTCTCTCAGGAACGGATCTGGGATCAGTCACTCGGGATGCTGAAAACATAACGCACCATTCAAAACTAAGATCATCAAGACTTGGGCTGTCCAACCATTCCATTTCCATAGACCCATTTAAGTCGTACATTAACTTTAAAGATTGATAAACAGTGTGGGGAGGGGTTACTGATGGATTAGTTAGCGTACCAGACTTTTTGAGATGCAAAGACAATGTGTCCTCGTGAGTGTCTGTAGAAAATTAAAATATGTACTTTACTTTTGGAAATGAACAGCCTGGGGGGTTGGGACTTGCTTCTGTCAATGTTGGGTGCATTTATAGCTGCCTCAGGATCAACCATACCTCCCCCCCACCCCTCAGCTCGTCGTACGACAGCAAGTCAGGGCTGAAGATTGCAGTGAAGAAGCTTTCCCGTCCGTTCCAGTCCATCATCCACGCCAAGAGGACCTACCGTGAGCTGAGGCTTCTCAAACACATGAAACATGAAAACGTGAGTGAGGTTCCCATCCCAGTGCCAGCTGGGGCACCTCTGTTTGGGTGGCGTACCTGCAGTTAGCAGGCTTAGTGTGTGTGTTGGTTTTTTTAAGGTTGTTTGTTTTAATAATCAGATGCTATTTTAATGAAGGACGGCTGTACTAGTTAAGAAAGCTGACCAAGCAGAGGCAGTGACAGCTGTGCGTCTTATTTCCAAAATAAGACGGCGGCACGCAGAGACGCAGCGGCTCGGTGCTCTTCGGTTTACGGCCGACAAGATCTCCTAAGGATAGGCTTCTGGAGCGAGGAACGGGTTACAGCCGAGTTTTTCTGGTCACATAACATTCCGGCAGACGTAGCCGCAGTTCATCGTCCCGGCGAACAGGAGGCAGAGGTGGCAGCGGCGGCGCGGGGAGAGGAAGCAAAAGCGGGGCTGCATGGCCGGCGCGCTAGCGAGGCTACGCAGGAAGCCAGATAAACCACCGCTTCCCAGTATCTTTCTCGCTAACCTGAGGTCCCTCGCAAACAGAATGGATGAGCTGGAGCTGCAGATTGTAGCGACCAAAATCCTCAGGGAAGCTGCATTCTGTTAATTATAGAAACCTGGCTTAATTCATTCATCCCCGACGAGGCTATTGGACTAGCGGGTTATACAGCATATCGGCTGTACAGGACTAAGGACTCCGGTAAGAGCAAAGGAGGAGGATTATGCATTTATGCGAACAACTGCTGGTGTACCAATGCCATGGTGATAGCAAGCCACTGCTGTCCGGACCTGGGATCTGTGACTGTTAAATGCAGGCTCATATACCTCCCACGGGAGTTCTCGTTATCCTGATAACTGCTGTGTTATATACCAACCGATGCTAACACTAATGTGGCTGTCGGACATTTGTATGACATCATCAGCAAAACATGTATCCTGAGGCTGTTTTTATCGTAGCTGGGGATTTTAAAGGCAGTGCTCCCAAAATTTCATCAGCATGTAGAATGCGCAACCAGGGGATCTAATACACTGGAAAAGGTGTATAACAACATCATACAGAGCAACAGGGCTAAGCCGCTGGCTCACCTTGGGCCTGTCGGACCAAATATCTCTGCTGTTAATCCCTGCTTACTCCCCCCTTAGGAAAAGAACTCTTAGCATTACAAAGCCTGTTACAACATGGCTTAAAGGTGTCACTCTCCAGCTGCAGGATTACTTAGAGAGAACCAGATGGGATATTTTTGAACATCAGGACCTGGAGGAATATACAGTGGCAGTCTTAAGTTATATTAAGTTCTGTATGGACACTGTCACTGTAGATAAGTATATACGGGTCTGTCCCAATCAGAAGCCTTGGATGACAAGAAACGTCCAGACCTGCTGAACTCTGCGTTCAGGTCTGGGGATGGGGCACAATACAGTTCTGCCAGAGTCAACCTGAAAAGGGGCATTAAAGAGGCTAAGGCAGCATACAGGAAGAGGAAAGAGGACCAGTAACCTATTTGCTGCAGTGGGTGAAGCTTCACTGGCAGAGGAGTTAAACTTCTTCTTCCCGGTTCGACGTGTCCAAGGAAAATCGATTATACCCCCCCACCAGCAACGGCAACACACTAACGCTGGAGGAGTATGATGTGAGGCGTCTACTGACAGCAGTGAATATTAGGAAATTCCCAGGACCTGATGGGGTGACTGGAGGAGTGTTGAAAGACTGCAGACCAGTTGGCACCTGGACCACCTGAAGTCCTCTGTCATAGTCCCACTGCCCAAAAATTCCAGAATAACCAGTTTAAATGACTACCGCCCAGTGGCACTCACTCCAGTTATCATGAAGTGTGTTGAGAAGCTCGTGCGGAGTCACATAATAACCAGCCTGCCACCAGCAATGGATAAGTACCAGTTTGCATCCAGGGCCAACAAATCCACAGAGGATCCGATCGCTACAGTTCTTCATGCTACCCTGACCCACCAGGAGCAGCCCGGGAGCGACGCAAGGCTTCTCTGTGGATTTTAGCTCAGCTTTTAACACCATATTGCCCCAAAAATTGGTGTTCAAACTGACAGTTGTAGGCCGTTTACCATCCATGTGCTATTAGATTCTGGACTTCCTGTCAGGTCTCTCCCAAAGGGTCAGAGTAGGCCCACATACCTCCACAGCTCTCAACCTAAGCACTGGCTCCCCACAGGGCTGTGCTGAGCCCCCTGTTATATACACTGTACATTTACCCCCGCCCACCCCAGCAATACTATAGTAAAGTTTGCGGATGACACCACGGTGGTTGGACTTATCTCCTGGAGGGAGGAGTCGGCTTACAGGGATGAGGTGGAGCGGCTGTCCAGGTGGTGCAGGGACAACAACTTGATCCTAAACACTGCAAAGACCAAGGAGCTGATCATGGACTTCGGGGGGAATAAGCCAGACATCCAACCACTCTACATCAGCGGGGACCGGGTGGGGAGGGTCTCAAATTTCCGGTTTCTGGGCATCCAGATTGGGGAGGACCTGACCTGGAGCGCCAACGCTACGGAGCTGATAAAGAAGCACATCACAGACTTTACTTCCTGAGACTTCATAGGAAGAACCACCCCTCCCAGAAGCTGCTGGTAACCTTCTCTCGTTGCTCCATTGAAAGCGTACTAACGTACTGCATGTGGTACAAGAGCTGCACCATTGCAGAGAAGGCGGCGCTCCAGTGAGTCATCACTACAGCTCAGAAAACTACTGGATGTTCTCTCCCCACCCTAGAAGAACTTTGTTTCCCGCTGCTCTGAAAAGGCAAAAAAAATCCTTGAGGACCCAACACATCCAGGTCACTGTCTATTTCAGCTGCTGCCCTCAGGCAGGAGACTTAGAGCAATAAAAAACAAGGACAAGCCGGTTAAAAAACAGCTTTTATCCTAAGGCAATTATGCTAGTTAATGCTGAAATGGAATGATATGGTTGTCATGCAGTGACAGCTGTGCTAGTTTAGAAGGCTGACCGACCAGTTTCAGTGACACCTGTGCTAGTTTAGAAAGCTGACCGACCAGTTGCAGTGACAGCTGTGCTAGTTTAGAAAGCTGACCGACCAGTTGCAGTGACAGCTGTGCTAGTTTAGAAAGCTGACCGACCAGTTGCAGTGACAGCTGTGCTAGTTAAGAAAGCTGACC
>JAABNY020000118.1:181478-203212 GCA_015164015.2 Brevimyrus niger | reverse complement strand
GACAGCTGTGCTAGTTTAGAAAGCTGACCGACCAGTTGCAGTGACAGCTGTGCTAGTTAAGAAAGCTGACCGACCAGTTGCAGTGACTGCTGTGCTAGTTAAGAAAGCTGACCGACCAGATGCAGTGACAGCTGTGCTAGTTCAGAAAGCTGACCGACCAGATGCAGTGACAGCTGTGCTTGTTAAGAAAGCTGACCGACCAGATGCAGTGACAGCTGTGCTTAAGAAAGCTGACCGACCAGATGCAGTGACAGCTGTGCTAGTTTAGAAAGCTGACCGACCAGTTGCAGTGACAGCTGTGCTAGTTAAGAAAGCTGACCGACCAGATGCAGTGACAGCTGTGCTAGTTCAGAAAGCTGACCGACCAGATGCAGTGACAGCTGTGCTTGTTAAGAAAGCTGACTCACCAGTTGCAGTGACAGCTGTGCTAGTTAAGAAAGCTGACCAACCAGATGCAATGCTGCCCACAGGTGATTGGGCTCCTGGATGTCTTCACACCAGCGACCAGCTTGGAGGAGTTTAATGACGTGTAAGTGGCCCATGGGGTCTGCATGCTTAGGTCGTCGGGGGTGGGGGGGTTTGTGGGCATGCAGGCGGTCTTTATAGGTGGAGGCACTTCGCATTCCAAGGCATGTACACACGCACAGGCTCTGCCATTACAGCATCCCCACCAACAACCGTGTGCATGTATTAATATGCAAATACACGGGAGGCTGACCAACACTGGCCTAACCCATTTCACCAGGTTTTCTAGGGGCACAGAGGAGGTAGGAAACGGCTTAGTTTTTCTCTCTGCTGATCATCACCCCGATAAATATATCATTAGATTACAATATGTTCAGAACTCCGCTGCATGTTTACTTACACACACTAAAAAAATCTGCTGACATCACTCCTGTCCTCCATGGTTTCTTCCAGAACCGAATATAAAATGATACTCATCACCTCTAAAGCCCGGCATGGTTTAGCCTCTGACCGTCTGTCTGAGCTACTGCTTCCTTTCACCTCAGCCTGTGCATTAAGATCATCCGACGCAGACTTACTCACTGTGCCTAAGCACAGGTTATCAACTATGAGTGGCAGAGCGTTTAGTGTAACAGCCCCTAAAATTCAGAAGGCTCTTCCTCATGATCTTTGTGAAGATAACAGTTTTATCGACTTCAAGCTCCTGTTAAAAACAAATCTCTTCAATGAATATTATTTGTCGTCTTGTACGTAACATGTACTGTCTTGTTAAATTAAAACATGTAATGTAAAATTAAAATTTAAATAGTAAAGTGTCCTTGAGTATATGAAAGGCACTGTATAAATAAGACATATTATTAATAACCCTTTCATAATGTGTTCTTTTGCTCTTATATTGATGGTAATATCATTGAGGGCTTTTCTGATCTGATCTAACCGGCAGGTACTTGGTGACTCATCTCATGGGTGCCGACCTCAACAACATCGTCAAGTGTCAGAAGCTCACAGACGACCACGTGCAGTTCCTCATCTATCAAATTCTGCGGGGGTTAAAGGTCAGCCGTCTCACCTAGTACAGCCCAGTGCATGAGCTTTGCTGCACATCATTCAAACATTGAATTTGAACTTCACTGTTTTTTTTTTTTTCCCAGTACATCCACTCAGCTGACATCATCCACCGAGTAAGTGCTGAGTGTTCTACTCTCATCTGTACATTCCGCACTATGACCTGTCAATTTGGCTTGACTGTAACCCAAGGCTGCAGTTAGGCCTGGCTTCCATATGACCCAGAGAGTTGACATCGCTAATGTTTGCTTGCGTCAGTGACTGCAGTTGGCTCTGATTGGCTTGTGTGACTGACTTCCTGCATAGTCTGCCCTCTCACGTCCCCATGTGTCGCCCCCTCCAGGACCTTAAACCCAGTAACCTGGCTGTAAATGAGGACTGTGAGCTGAAGGTAAGTAGGCCCCCTCCATGGGGCCGGTGGGAGCCTTGGGCAGCACCGTTCTCCATTTCGTTTGAAAGATCATCATTTCAAAAATAGCGTAGCAGGAGGGGGACTCACTCTCCTCCATGGCTTCACGCTTCCATTTATGGAATGCTACAGTTCAGATAATGAAAAATCAAAAAAAAAAGCCTGTATATGGCCTCGAACCTTTGAAGGTCTAGCCAGCAGAGGTCACTTTTCCATGCATCTGTTCCAGATCCTGGACTTTGGCCTGGCACGGCACAGCGATGAGGAGATGACGGGCTACGTGGCGACGCGCTGGTATCGTGCACCAGAGATCATGCTCAACTGGATGCACTACAACATGACAGGTGACGTGTTGCCACTGCATGCTGTTGTTGCCCTCTCTCAGCTTGTGGGGGTGGGGCAAAGGCTATAGCTGAACCCTGATTGGCTGTTGTGAGTGTCTCCCTTTGGTGCCACCCTCCTCATGCTGCTGCTGCCCTCTCCCTGCTCATGGGGGCGGGGTTGTTGCTGTAGCTGGACCCTGATTGGCTGTTGTGAGTGTTTCCCTTTGGTGCCGCCCTCCTCATGCTGCTGCTGCTCTCTCCCTGCTCATGGGGGCGGGGTTGTTGCTGTAGCTGGACCCTGATTGGCTGTTGTGAGTGTTTCCCTTTGGTGCCGCCCTCCTCATGCTGCTGCTGCTCTCTCCCTGCTCATGGGGGCGGGGTTGTAGCTGTAGCTGGACCATGATTGGCAGTTGTGGGACTCTCCCTTTTGTCTTTGTGCCTCTCCAGTGGACATCTGGTCTGTGGGCTGCATCATGGCTGAGCTTCTCACAGGGCGGACCCTATTTCCCGGCACGGACCGTATCCTTTAATTATTATCCTTTTTTTTCTTTCCTTCATTCTTTTAGGTTTTAATTTTTAACCCCCAAATCTTTTCGCAGCTTGAGTCCTTCACAGCTGTGATTCATGTATGTGTAGTATGTTATAGCTCATAACCATAGCCCTTTGTCATGTGATGCATGCTAGGCCCCATGCCATGATGGGGTTTGGGACAGCCGATGACAAGAACAGGGGACCCATAAGGTTGCCGGTTCAAGGATCTTGTTCTAGTACCGATAAGTAATTATGGCAAAATCTGTGTTCCCCTGCCTTACGTTAACTGGGTATTATGTACATGAGCAACATTGGAGTCCATTCTTACGGCAGACAAGCTGCAACTTCACTCTGAAGAAGAACAAAGAATTGTTAGCACCAGACCTCTCCTTCACTGCACCCTGTTAAAAAAACGCTTTACAAAATGATGTGGTTGAAATTTCCACAGAAACTCACAACGTGGTGTTTTACATTTTGTCTTATTTTAAATGAGCACTAATGCAGAGGCCTGTTTAATATAAACATTTCATGAGACCTTGAATATCCACAGTGAAACTTTACAAGTGACTGAACTTGAGGCTCATTTTCAATTTTCCGTGGTCTGCGTGCTTAGTGCTCTGGCCAATAGGTCACTTCAGTAGCCTTGATTGACAGGTCAGTCCCTCCCCTGTTTTCCTTTATGATGATTTGTTAGATATTGATCAGTTGAAGCTAATTATGCTGCTTGTTGGAACTCCAGGGCCAGAGCTCTTGAAGAAAATATCTTCAGAGTCTGTGAGTGTGGGTTTTTTGTCCCGTCTTTTTATTTTGCTTGCCTGTTTCTCCCATCCATCTCTTGATCTATGATTGCAGCCATTTTTTATGCTTGTCTTCAAGGAAACTACGGTTTCAAAGCTGCTTCCCCTTTCCTATTTTTAATGTCACCCTGACCTGGGACACTGAGGGTCAGTCACTTTAGCTGAAGGGTGCTCTTAAAATCAGCTCTTCCCACTGTTACTGAATCATTGGGTGTCATTTTCTTTATCCTTTTGTTTGAGGGCAGGGGAACCACCACAGGTATGACTATTTGTGTTTATCCTTGACATTTTATAGCAGGGTTTATGGAGGGGGGGGGGGGGTCCTGTCCTTCAGTTTTCACTGCGATTTTCACTGCTGCCAGTGACGTCGACTGAATGAAGTGCTTTGCTTTTCCACTGGCCCTCTTTCCTGGGTGTTGACGCCTTCTTTAACAGCATGTCTGTTGGCTCACTCTGCACGCACCATTCAGCCTTCCTGCACCCCAGCCTCTCACACACTAAATCCCTGTAGGCTTTGGGGCCGCCATAGGCCAGGGACAAGGTCCAGGGTGGGTTTCTCAGGGTACGGATGCCCGTGCGATGCTCTGCCGCTTGCCTAATCTGTGCTATAACGCCTTGACCTGTGCCGCAAAGATATAAACCAGCTTCAGCAGATAATGCGGCTGACAGGGACCCCCCCCGCCTCGCTAATAAGCAGGATGCCCAGCCACGAGGTGAGCCGCTGCCTCTACTCCACACCCACCCCACACGTTTGCTTCTGCCTCTTTGCCCTGCTTTAGGTTGCGATGCCGGCTGCTTGTTGAAACGCCGGTACTCCGGTATTGAACTCAAAAAATCGGCTTCAGTCACAGTACAACTGCCGCCTTGGTACTGTGAAAATGTCTATTAAATGGCATGATTTGTAAATTTAGGGAAGGGGAGGTATAAAGGCCGGTTTGTACTTTTCTGTGTGTGATTTTGGGCTGCAGACGGTCGTGTGCTACTCATCGTAATAAATTTGACTGTGGATGAAGATGTTTGCGGTCGGTGCTGCATACAGCAGTGATACTCCTCCAGACCAGCAGAGGGCAGATGTATAGCAACAAACACAAATACAAGCAGTGTAGTGAACTGCTTTATGAACAGTTTTAAAATTATTACTCAAGGCTTGGTCGGTATTATGGTAACAAGGCATAACACAGTATTTTTAAATGCTTGCGACAAAATTAGCCAGGACCCAAAAACCCCCAACTGCTTGGGGAATTGTATTGCCAAGATTTCAAATTGCCCAAATGTTGCTACTATACCAGATACCAGCTGACTTTGTATAATGTCTGGACAGTATGAATAATTAGATATGCAGGTACCCCTAACCGTCCTCATACAGTCGCTCACTTTAACTACAACAACTACATTGACCACTGATTTGTGAAAGTCCATGCTGCCATCTACTGGAAATGCCAAAGTGATTAATGTGCGCGGTCGATACGGACGGACATGCTTGGTTTCCACTAGAAAATCACAGTCACAGCTACCCCCGATCACAACCGAAAGAAAAGTAAAGTATGAATTGGCCTTAAGACGCCTGTGGCCTCAGTGCCCTGGGGCTTCCCATTGCTTCCTGTGAAAACTGAATAAAATTAATATCATCTGGCTTTACTCTGCAAAAAATGTTTAATTCTTTAATTAAATAAGGGTAAAGATAAAATAAATACGACATTGCACAAAGTACATTCCACTCAAAGCTCCCCTAATCCAGTGTTCCCCAGCCTGGTCCTCGGGGAGCCCCAGACAGAGCTGGGAGGGACTGACTGAGAGCCCCCAAAGACCGGGCTGGGAAGTACTGGCCCAGTCTGTGATGCTGCCGTTTCTCCATCACCCCACCTCCTGGCTTTGCCCCTGGGGCTTTTCCAAGGCCAGATTAGCACGATGCCCGTCTGCAGCTCCCAAAGCAGTTTGCTCATTTATTTATATTTAATTATCTCCTTTAAATGAGAGGCACACAGATCTCGCCATGGGTAGCAGTGATCTAGATTGTTTGGATCGTCAGCGGAAATCACTTTGGGAGTTCAGACTACAGTCATGAGCAGACCTAATGATCAACAGCTAGCAGGAGCTTCTGTCCTCCAGAAATGGATGATGTTGGATTGGATATTACTCAGATTAGGGAGGAAATTATGTCTGGACTCCCTAGTGTTGCTGTGTTTTTGTTGTTGGTATGTGCCTCTTGTTAAGCATGTCCTGAGCTGCCTGCACGCACATTTGTTCTGCTGTTTGGACAGGCAAGAAACTACATCAGCTCTCTGCCACAGATGCCCAAGAGGAACTTTGCTGACGTGTTCATTGGAGCAAATCCACAGGGTAAGACATGGAATCGGGGAGCCACGTGAGAAACAGAAGGTGTTTCTACAGGGAGGCCTTACCGAATCCCATGAGAGCTGAGCAGATGCTCCTGATATTGCACACTGCCTCTTGGTAACTAAAGACCACGGTGAGTCACGGGGAGCTCAAGCATCAATCCTGGCTCTCCCTCACATTAGCCGTAGACCTGCTGGAGAAGATGCTGGTCCTGGACACAGATAAGCGGATCACGGCAGCCGAAGCTCTGGCCCACCCGTATTTTTCCCAGTACCATGACCCAGATGACGAGCCTGAAGCAGAACCCTATGACCAGAGCTTTGAGAGCCGCGAGTTGAATATTGAGGAGTGGAAAGGTGAGTGAGTGGGAGTGGGGGGGTCGCTCTGTGAGAAACTCTGTATCTCTTGTATCTGATCTTATTTTCCTTGGGTGCAAAATATTACTACAAAACCATGCTAGATGCTATAGTACAGTGTATATAGTATATGATGTATAAGGAAAATAAAAGTAAAATAAAGTTCAGATTTTAATTGGATTCTTGTTTCATGCATAATTTGAATGTGCTCTTTACAGACCTGCTAGCGTCTTTTAATCATATAATTGAAGAAAAATGATTGCTTCTCTTTTTGTTTTCCTATCTTGCCAGGACTCACCTACGAGGAAGTGATCACCTTCAAGCCCCCGGTTTTAGACTGTGAGATGGAGATGTGAGAGAGGGTGCCGGCAGCTTGCTCCCACCGCTGCCCCACCCCCTCACACCATGTGGACTGGTACTGGTGGACAGACTGTTTAGTACCGGTGCTGACACTGGCTTCCCTCCTAGCTTTGAGGTTCAGAGGGCAAAGGGCTCAGACTTCAGCCTGAGGAGCTTCTCCATGAGTCTCCCTGCATGCGGTGTGGTCATGCTTTGGTTGGGTCTCAGGACTGCAGTATTTTTAAGCAAGTGTGTTATTGCACTGTGAGGTATGGTGTGGGGGAAAAAAATTGGTTAGCAGTTATTTTTCAAATGTTGAACAATGGTCTCACTTGGAAAATGTCTTATTTTTGTAGTGAATGGATGCAGATTTGAAGGGTAAATTATTTCTTTAGTCCACCACATTATCAGCAGTGTCTGATCCTCTCGCGTTTAACATTTTAAGAATGAGTGGAAGTCAGTACACCTGTTGTTGCTATGAAAAATTGCCTTTCTTTCTCTTAAACATGAAAATGTGTCAACCCTTGAATCCCAGGATTTGGGGAGGGGAAAGTCGCTGGATTCTGTCCCAGAAGGCCTAATTTATCATCAAAAACTTCCGTAATTTGCTGGTGTGGTTTGGGAAATGTTTCCACAATTTGAAGTACGAAACAATTTTGCAGCACTGGGCTGGACCAGACCCTCCCCACACGACAATGCACATGCGGGAGTCTCCAAGGTGTCAGCCAGTATCCGCCCTTTTCACATCATGCGGTGCCCATTTGTTTTTCTCCATTTTAGTTGTTTTGAGTCTTCAGGGTATTTAATAAGAAAAGAAATCTCACTATCCCTTGTTATTTGGTCTATTTCCCTACCCCAAATTCCAACTGGTCCCAGTGTCAGACTTCTGGAATGTTACTGACCTAGAGGGTAGACCAGCTCAATCCTCAGCTATACAGGCGGAGACCATCCGGGACATAACGGAAGTCCCATCCAGTACAATCTCCTCTGAACTACCACAATATAATCCAATTTGTAAATGTATTTTTATACAACAAAATAGAATTATCAGGCCAAAAACCATTATGCCTTCAAAGAC
The DNA here is from genome assembly GCA_015164015.2 of Brevimyrus niger. NCBI lineage: Eukaryota > Metazoa > Chordata > Actinopteri > Osteoglossiformes > Mormyridae > Brevimyrus > Brevimyrus niger. Next base: position 195,512 of record JAABNY020000118.1, on the reverse strand, counting down.
CATTTGAGTGTGGTAGTATTGTACGGTTGTTCTGATTAGTGTTCTGTATAATTCCTAGTTGAATTGACAAGTGGATCTTGCTGGAAACAGTCTTGTTCATTTCCAATAATCTGCCAGAGGCCTCTGAATGACAACAAAGAGCCCCAAGTTTGTTTCGTAAAATACAAAGTACTCCAAAATGTAAATAAATACTAGTTACTGCATTCTGTGCTGTTGTCTTCATCACACTGCATTTTGATTATTTCATCAGCATTATCTGTATGGAGTTTGTCTTTTTGTCTTTGATGGTGTACTTAACGTAGCTGGACAGTCACGTGAATATCTGATGTTATGGCATGAAGCATTGTATTGAGACTGGTGACTTAGTTTTTTTCTGGATGATGAACATGCTTTACTTATAAAGATTTCAAGACCACTATTTTATGTACTGAATTCATCCACCACTCTGGGCTGTGTGAACGTTAACATTAAGTACCATTTTAAAATAAAGGCTATTTTGTACCCTTTTCTTTTACATGGCCTGCTTTACGCTTGAATCTTACTGTAATTATCATTAGATGGTTTTCAGATGTACACGTGTGAAAACTGGGTCTGATAATGTTCTCGTGTAGCTTTGGATGAATGACGTAAAAGAAGATGCAGTTTGCGCATTAATTGGCAAAAAAAAACTTAATATTCATGAATAGAGGTAATTGAGCATGGTATTAAATATGAAAGGTCTCCTACTTGAATTACAAGAACACACACTTGATTTGCCTTTTTAAAATGGTTTTTTGCAATCATTTAGCAAATCATTGAAAAACAAACGTCAAATACTTTGTTACTGGTTAATGCCATTTAGCAAAAGTCATGTTTTTCAATTACTGTTCATAAAACCTGAAAACAACTTTTGCACATTTTGAGGATATTATTACATAATGTGCACCGTGTATTCATACTAGAACATCTCTAAATAAAAACAAACCACACTATATAAAGTTCAAAAACCAAAATGAGCAAAAATAACACTGCAGCTGATTAACTTAACCTTGTTACTTAATCCATCACATAGGTTCCAATGCAATGATAAGAAAAACATTTCAAATAAGAAACAAAAAAAGTTACATCATGTTCAGAATTTTAATGGTTCTTAAAGCATCAGGTCTCGTCAATTCTTGAAATATTTCACGATAGCAATGTCAGTGTATTGCTTCACGGCATATGAAACAAACCTAAATAAATATGAAACTGATGTGCCTCAGTTCTACGCTGCTTTGAAGAGAACTTTAAATGTAATTGGATGGATGGATGGATGGATGAAAAAGTATAAGAACCCTTCAGAATTACCTGTTATTCTGCATTAATGGGGCATAAAATGTTATCTGATCTTCATCTAAGTTACAATAATTAACAAAGACAATGTTCTAACTAAAAAAAGACAAATTATTGTAATTTTCTTACCCTGACCTTACCCCTATAGAGATGATGTGAGAGCTGTAATCTCCAAACATTCTGTGAATACAGTTCAGCTGAAGCAGTTATGTAAGAAAGAATGGTCCAAGAATACTCCTGAATGTTGTCAGATCCCCAAGTACCAGAAGCGCTTCTTTGACGTTATTGCTGCCAAAAGAGGTTACTAGTTAATAAACTTACTTTTTCCAACCAACACTGTGAATATTTGAACAATGTGTTCAACATATACAAGGGTGTTCATTAGAAATCTGACCACATTCTAATGTAGAAAGCCAGGTGATTCCAAAGGGTTCATGTTTTTATAGTAGCTGTCAATAGATATATCCATGGAGAATTAAATATAGGCTCTTGATGCACTGTCCATGTGTCAATCTCTTGAGAAGTCTGTTGCCTAAACCATTTCATTAATCAGGGTATTGCAATTAGAAAAACACAGCAAGCCCATGGGTAAATATCCTGCACCTTAGATAACAAAATATTCTGAGAATAATTGACTTTTTATCTTTAAAATAAACGGAATCACACTTTCGTATTTGGTGTTTATGAAAACTGTCAATGCAGACGTAGTAGGTACATGGAAAATTAAACGTTTCATTATGTTGCTGGGTTGTCTGCTTGGCCATTACAAGCCTTTTGTCCATCTAAACTTTTCTAAAAACAACCACTAGATGGCGTATGGCGTTCATTACATGTCTGGAAAATCTCTTTTTCTGTAGCCCTCTTGAACAGTTACTAATTTAGAGAAGTGGTTAAAAAACATTTAAACAAAAAGAAAATATATATATAATAAAACAATTTCTGCTCACGACTTGCCCTAATAGTACTAAAAATGCTATCTTTAGGTTTGATGTGCAGATTTTTTCAAAATAGGTACGAAAATAAATTTTGCTTTCTCTCCTTGTTTTGCAATGTTTAATTTTTCCTAATTCGTTTAAATTAACAGCGAATATGATTAGCTATTTAAAATGTACCGGGGAGTTGAGGCGGATCTATAACCCAGCGAGGCGTGGACAAAGAGTCGCGTTGTTTGTGAACGATTCCCGATTCGCGCATGCGCAAGACGAGAACCGCCAGTCCAACATGGAGAGGAAAGGTAATTTTTATTATATATATTGATCATCCGATCGTTAGGATTTTCAATGAAAACTAATTATTTTTGCTGTATTTTATAGATGTAAGTTTAAGCTATTCTACGTAACCAGTTAAATGCGTAATTGCATGCCTTTTGCACAAATATACACGGTTGACTGCCATGGAAAGTCAAATCCGAAGCTCGTGGTCAATCAGCCTGCAAGAAAAGTGCACGACATGTGTATAATGAGTTATCCTGATATTGTTAGCAAATGTATGTGGAAATTAAGTATAGTTGTCCTTTAGGTCATTAGTTGTTTCGTCTATATGGTGCCTGGAGCTGCTTTCTTGGATTTTGATTTGATAAGACTATATATACACAAACACACGTATATCTATAAATCGTAGACACTAGTTTTATAAACTAAACCTATCATGCAGTTGTCACACGGATGGATAAAATGGACGAAATATGGTTCAGAAACAAAATGTCTTTTATGTTCATTGCGGAAGTTTAAACAAACGGAGTTTAAAAATACGAGCGGACCATGGATGCGGATTAAAGTTTGGTTTATTTGTGGCTTTTCGTTACATGACAGTCCTAGCGCTGCAGGCGAGGAAGAAGCGTGGCAAGGCGAAGAAACCCAGTAAAAAGTAAGTGTTTTGTACCGCTGTGCGTCCCGGCTAACGGGTGACCCGGTGTGCCGGACTAGGCCGCTGACGCGTCGCCGCAACGCGGAGGCTGATGCCGGCTGGATTCCCCCTACAGGACCGGCCACAGGCTGCTGGTCACCTTCCATTCCCGCTACATCGAAACTAGTTTCGACTTTCACTTTAGTTTGTGGTATATACTTATAATGTGTTGATTTTGGCGGCTTATGGGTCTGACTTGTTCACAGGAATACTTGTTGGGAGCTAAGAGAATGACTTGTCTTTCGAGGCCGGCTCGATTAGTAGTCTTCGTGGAAGTTTGCCTTAATAGTGAGTCCACTTTGAAGCGGCGGTTATTTCCGTTCCCCACCTTATTTCCGCCCTTTTGGACGGTGTTTCGTTTCTCACGCTTCTCATACTGTGCCAGGTTATATGCTCTCTGATTTTCGGGAAGCTGGCCTGCTGTATAAATACTATACAGACATTTCTGCCCCACGTGTAGTTATTGATCTTGTTGATTTAGTCGTTGTTTTGATGAATGGGAGAATCTGATTGTTATTATTACAATGATTGCTGATTAGTGTATATAGCTATTAGTGTTCCATGTGCCTAGGACTGACAGAAGCCACTCTTGTCAAGTTAGTGGCTTTAATATGGTGATTCCCTGTTAGACAGATGCATACATTATGCCCGTAGATTTGAGCCCTGCTTTCCCTCCGCCTGTTGTCTGAGAGCGATGCTGTTACCCTGAGGTGTCGGTGGGTCCTGGTGATTTAACATCAGTTCAGGAGTCTCCGGCATTTCACACACATGGTTGATGGCTCACTGCTATATTTAATTTGCATGGACCCTCCTCCCCACCTTACTGCCTGGCCCAACAAACGTGACTCTGGTCTTACAAGATCTTTAAATAGATTGGCTCATGGGTCTAAAATACCCCCTGCCTTCACTGCAGGACTGCTCAATGACAGAGTTTTTTTTTTTTTGCAACAACCATAAAAAATGAGTCCATGTCCTGTCTATGTAGGCAGTGGTGAATTCTGGAGTGCTGGGAGAGGAGGACATACATGTAATAGGCCTTCGTTTATGAGCCAGGTTACACTTTGGCTCACATTTTACTTCAGCAGTGTGAGGGAATGCTGGCCCCTCGATGAGAGGCATGTGCATGGGGGGGGGGGGTCAGGAGGGGGTGGGTGGTGGGTAGTGGACAGTTTTTTTTTTTTTTTTTTTTTTTTGCATCCCCCCCTGGGAGTAGTATTTTGTCTGCTGAGGTCATGCAGCCTTTTCCTGTATATGCCCAATAAAAAGGGAACCTGGAAGAGAATAAGCTCTTTGTATTCTGGCTTGGTGTATGCCATTGCATATGTGGCTAGACATGGTAGAATCGGTTTGGAACCAGTTTGGAAACAACCTATGTCGCTTAGCTTCAATAGATTGTTGGCAGAATCTCACATTCGTTCTTAGAACTTAAATATGCCACTGAAATCCATTTCTGACATGCTGATGTGGAATTTCTTATGAGAAGGCTGGTACGAATTCTAATTTTGCTCACACAATGCTCACCATCCTCGTTCTGAATTGCATTGCGTTAAAATGCCCATTGAACTTGAGCTATGATGATATTTGTTCTTCCACTCACTTTCCTGATATTTATGTCTTGGATTTCGCTTACTTTTTACTGTCACAATGAGATTTTTCTTGTGCTTTTCTGAAACAATACAGAAAAACTCTTCACTATTTTGGGTTACGTTAGTTGTTTAAAGTTTGTTTACTAGAAGATGTAACAACATTTTTGTCCATAATGGGGAGGAGAGCTAATCAGTTGGAATTACCTTGTCATGGCACATTTTGCTTACTTTTATTTTTAAGTAGAATTAATTCTTGCATTCTAATTGGCTATCATACCACTTTTATAATTGGTCATGGGAGAACTGGGTCCAAAATGAACGCAAGTCATTTACAAACCAGAGGAAGCCGGTCCATTCTTCTCATCAGGCTCATATAGGGAGCATTCAGCTAATAGCTCAGAATTGTTTAAATCTTATCTAGCTCCGATTTAAAGGAACCCAGGGGTTTAGCTTCCACTACACTAGCAGGAAGACTATTCCATACTCTAACTACATGCTGTGTAAAGAAGTGATTTCTCAAATTCATTTTAAAATGTCCTTTTGCTAATTTTGACCTATAGCCATGAGTTCTACTATTAGTTTCCTTTGTTCAAGGCTGAACAGATTCAGCTCAGCTAACGTTTCTTCATAAGACATTCCTCTAAGACCAGGAATCATTCTCATAACCCTCCGTTGCACCTTTTGTAAGGCAGAAATGTCCTTAAGGTATGGTGACCAAACCTGCACACAATATTCTAGGTGAGGTCTTACCAAGTAATTGTATAATCTTACTATTACACCTTACTATCCTGCAGATGAGTGATTTTAGAGCTCTTTCGGAGTTAAAATATTGGAGGAAACTTAACGTTATCCTCAGCCTCTGATGCAGTCGTCCTTTTGACGTTCCTCTTGGCGAGTCTAATACTATTTTTTTAACTGTTAAATACTCCTGCTTTATTCCAACATCACTAGTTATTTCCCATTTATGGAACAAATCCGTTTTCCTCTTGACCATGTTCTCAATTCCTGCAGTAAACCACCTGTTGTTTTTGTTGGAAACGGGTATAAAATCCTCTTGCACTTGCAATAATGTGCTTCTAAAACATTCCCAGGCCTGTTCAGCAGTTTTGTTTTTAATTCCATCCAGTTTTCAGTTTCTAGTTTCAGTCTCATACCAGTGAAGTTGGCTTTCCTAACATTATATGTTTTCTGTTTTGTACTTCGGTCTTTGGACACTAAAATTAACCTTGAATTTAACCATGTTATGATCTCTACTGCCAAGTGGATCTAAAAAAACAAATTTTCCAATCCTATCCTGGTTATATGAAAACACAAGATCAAGAAGGGCTTCTCCTCTGATAGGGGATTTAACAAACTGAGGGGAAGAGAGTAATCTTATACCAATTCCAGCACCAAATTTAACAACTCTGAGCTATTGGTTAAGTTCTCCCCAAGCGAGCTTGATGGGCCGAATGGCCTCCTCTCCTTTGTATAGTTCTTATGTTCTTATCTCAAGTTCATTATTCTTCAAGTTCATTATAGTTCTTATTATAGTTTAAGTTCAATTCAATTGTAAATTTAATTTTTAATTGCTTTTACCACTGGTTTTAGTTCATGTATGCTTTATTTTATTTTTATTTTCTGTTGACTCATTTTATGGTCTTATTTAATCTGTGAAATTCATTGAATGCTGGTTGTTATGGATGTAAAATGGCCAATTTGCTTAGGAGGGCTTTTTAAGTTGCAAATAATATTAAAATTTTAATATAAGCCCCCCCCCCCCCCACCACAATATTTCATCATATTTTGCTTTGATTCTGATTCTTGAGTTCAGGTAATTAGCTGTAATGGACTTTCAGAATATTTTGAGCTGCCTCAAAGGAACAAACAAGAAAATGGCTCTTAACGACGTGCATTGCATGGAGATAAAGAATCGTGCTGCTGGGCATCTTGTTGCTTTTCCTGCTGTCTATCTATAATAAGCATGGTTGGTTCCTTCAAAAAGTCATATTCCTATACTGTCATTGAATGACCATGGGGAAGATGGTGGCGCAGGAGCTAGGGCTATCCTCCTGACCCCATCGAAGTGTCCTTGAGCAAGACACTGAACCCCCAATTGCTCCCGGTGAGCTGGTTGGCGTCTTGCATGGCAGCCTCCGCCACCGGTGTGTGAATGTGTGTGTGGATGGGTGAATGTGAGGCATAAATTGTAAAGCCCTTTGAGTACTTGGAAGAGTAGAAAAGCGCTATATAAAAATGCAGTCCATGAATGCGCTACTTGTCATTAGTGGCTTGTGGTCTTCTGAGGTCTGCCTCTTTCCTCCGTGTCCCTGCAGGTCTGAACTGCACTCCAGGGGGGTCTCTCAGCAGGTGGAGTCGCCTCCACCTGAGCCGGAAGAGGAGATCCTGGGCTCCGATGATGAGGAGCAGGAGGACCCCAGTGATTACTGCAAGGGTGAAGCCTTTGACAGATTCACCATGATGTTCTTAAGAACCCCAGGGGCTGAGCTCAGGCTGTTCTGCTTTCTAGTTTTCTTGCAGCTTGTACTACTGTGCATTTGAAATTGTAATCTGGTTAGGATGCCACTTTTACCTGTACTAGATGTGGTTCCATCACTGCATTTGAAGTTCAGGCCGTGGAAGCGGGCACATTCAAACCTACTTCTCTGCGTAGGTGGCTACCATCACGTCAAGGTTGGGGACCTGTTCAATGGACGGTACCATGTCATCCGTAAGCTGGGCTGGGGCCACTTTTCCACTGTGTGGCTCTGCTGGGACATTCAGTGAGTAGCTGAAAGATGCCTGCAGCCCTCTTATCATCCTGCCATCTGACCCGTCCTCTATTAAGCTGTTTTCACGCATGAACTATGGACATTGTCCAGAGTTGTCCCTCCACAAATGTAGTGCACAACCGGACACAGTCAGTCGCATTCACATCCACTAGAAATACTCCAGTTAGTTTAGAGGAGGGTGGTGTTTCTGTAGAGAAGGTTGGAGGCAGGACGCTACGGAAATCATTTTGTTTACGCTACTCCTGACAGAAGTTCCCGAATCTCGTCTTCTCTCCAGTTAGCCATGTTCATTGGGGTCTTCATGCAGATGACCCTTCTTCACCCTCAGATGTTCTTGTACTTCAGTTTTCATGCCAGTTGCATGATATAAACATCACTAACACACCTACTCACTTGTGGTAAATTCTCCTGAATTTTCCCCGCACCATTTACACAAGGCAGTCAATCGGAAATTATTTGTACTAGGAAGCCATCAGGGTAGAGTCTGGTATGACTGATTTGGACATGCTGCCTTTCTGGGTATGGCCTAGAAAAGGTGCCAGTGTATGTCTGAGAGGGGCTTCGGCCTGAGCCTGTGTGTCTGCTCCTTCTCCAGAGGGAAGCGCTTTGTAGCCTTGAAGGTGGTGAAGAGTGCTGAACACTACACTGAAACGGCCCTGGATGAGATCAAGCTCCTGCGATCAGTGAGTCCCAGCTTCTGAGTCTTTGGTTATGGGCGAATGGTGGCGAGACCAAAATGTGACTGACCCTATCCAGCTGCCTTTATAATGTTCTTGTCTGCCTTTGCATTAATCACTCTTCGTCTTCCTTATACTTCTGCCAGGTCAGGAACACAGACCCTGATGATCCCAACCGGGAGAAGGTGGTTCAGCTACTGGACGACTTCAAGATCTCTGGGAGCAATGGAACTCGTATCCTGTCTGGCCAATTTTTTTTTTCCAGGAGAAAACTTGCTGATTCGGACCTTATGCTCCAACCACTGAAATGCAGACTATATGGGAAGTCCAGTTAACAGTGCTGGTTTTACAGAGCTGATCTGGTTTGCTGCATTATATTTCAGTGTAGCACATGGGGTGCTCACTGTGTCTTACTAAGCCAAAATCCTAGTGTGTGATTTAAGATGGCTTCCTGTGACAGGCTGGAGAACCAAGATATCGTAGCTAAGATCAAGTTGAGGGAGGCGTAAAAAGAATTTCCCCATGAGGGAAAATAAAGGGTTAATTATAAAATACTAGCGTCGAAGCTGTCTTTGATGCTAAAGACAACCTTGATGTCAGTGAATTGTGCCAAACAGTTTTTATCCTTGTGTTTACCCTTAATGGTTGTGTTCTGAGATGTCTGCATGGTCTTTGAGGTTCTGGGTCACCACCTTCTCAAGTGGATCATCAAGTCCAACTACCAGGGCCTACCGCTGCCCTGCGTCAAGAGCATCATCCGTCAGGTGACTTTCTCTGTGTGCTTGTCCACAAATAGCTGTGCATCCTTGGTTTAAAGCAGGGAAACAATAATTTGGCTTCCTTTTCATTGAGCATATTACTATTTATCGAGCGGGACCTACTATGACACGGTGAGTGTCAACATCAGGGTTAGCTGTAAAAGACGATTATCAGAAGCACAGTACAGGGACAGCCATGTTATTAAAAGTGTGCAGTATCTCTGATGCCCACTTAACTCTTCACCATTTGGATGCTCAGTCAGTTTTTGGTCTGTAATTCCAGTAGTAATTTTGCACTGGACAAAGTGGAACTCTGAACCTGGTTAGGGATTAGGCAGACTACAGCATGGCGATATGCCCTGAAAATATATTTGAAGAGATTTTAACAACAGTGGTATTTATCATGATATTCTAAAATTCACATGTAAAAAAAAAAAAAAAAACACTGAAATGATGTGTGATTATGTTTACAATCACCAAATTGTTCTATTAATAGCTATGGCTGCACAATAACTCATCGCGGTTATATGGCGGATGAACCAAAACCACCTGGGCTTCAGACGAGGGGCATTAACGTTTATCCAGGTGCCAAATTTTTGGTACTATACTGATGTTTACTTATGCCCACAATTTGGGAAGCAGATTAGTAGTACAGCTAAAATATTTAATGCACGTCAGACACTAAATGGCAAGATGTTCCTCCACACCACTGACGCCTTTTTACCATGTTTATCCACAGTATCTTCTCTTTCATGAGATGTCGTGGCTGTTGAGCTGTCCCTTTCTCTTCGCCACTTCAGTGCCTGTCGCTTCCCTGATTTACCAAACGGTAGCATGTGGCACACTCAGCTAAATTAATGTAGTGAGCACAAGTATATGTTGAATCTATGCTGCTGACTAACTTTTGAGCTTCATGATACGCCTCTTGTTAATAATTCAAGGCAAAAAAAAAAAGCTGGTACCTGGACAAATGTTTGCACCCATCATCTAAAGCCCTGGTGATTATTGTGCGTTCGCTACGCGCCAGATGCGACTATAAGCTGTCTGAATCCCCCTTGATCAGCACGCTGCCTTCCCCACATGTGGTCATGGTTCACAGGGACACATTCCCCACATGTGGTCATGGTTCACAGGGACACACACACCTTCCCCTCTGTTGCTGCCTATGAACACTGTATTTTCTGGATTTGCAGGTTCTCCAGGGCCTGGACTATCTGCATTCAAAGTGTAAGATCATCCATACGGACATTAAGCCGGAGAACATCTTAATGAGCGTCACCGAGCCGTACGTCAGGAGGCTGGCGGCCGAGGCCACGGAGTGGCAGCGTTCTGGGGCTCCTCCCCCTTCCGGCTCTGCAGGTATCCCCCCCCCCCTTTTCTCTATACTTACTGTGATCTGTCAGCTGTCACCTTTAAGCCTTGACTGATTTCAGTCATGGTGTTGTTGTTGGTGACACTATCATTTATCCAACTGAATACTGCTAAGGTGTTTGTTGCAGCCATGGATGGTTTGTAGTTCAGTCATTTTGTGCTCATTTCCATTTGGGAGAATGTGGGGTGAATCCCCCCCCCCCCAGCAGGCAGAGTAATCATATCACCTTTGGGCCTTGAGTAAGGCACTTAACCTGAACTGCTCCAGGGATGCTCTGACCCACGCTTTCCTCATTCATAGAGGAGGAAGGCCTGTACCTTGTATTGATTGTTAGTCTTGTCCTTTGCATCCTTACCACCGTGCACATTCTGTTCATTCTCTGTTTCTCCATTGCAGTGAGTACGGCCCCGCCACCCAAACAGGTAAGCTGAATTCTGATGGGTTTATTATTTTTTAAAAATTTCTTTCCTGCCTTTCTGAGGCTAAAAGCTGCCTCTGTCCCGCCGGTCCGCCAGGCAATGAAGATGTCCAAGAACAAGAAGAAGAAGCTGAAGAAGAAGCAGAAGCGACAGGCAGAACTGCTGGAGAAGCGCATGATGGAGCTGGAGGAGCTGGAGCGGACTGCAGGGGACGCTAATGAGGAAGAGGAGGAGGAGGAGCCCGAAAGCCCCGAGGGCCCCCCCTGCGCCCCCCTCAAAGAGGCTGCTCTACAAGACATTGCATGCGAGGCAGCAGAAGGTTCAGTATCTCATTACAATGCCTGTATGCTGGGAGGAGTTGTGGCTTGTGTGCGACTGACGGTTTTCTGACCGTATCCATCCCAGAGGACAGAGTGGAGAGCTGGGAGCCAGATGATGCAGGGGACACTAACTGTAATGGCCACACCCCCTGCGCCGGCCCTGAGGTGCAGATGGAGGCTGAGGAGCGGGACGGCCCCCGACACCGAGCTCTGAGCCCGCAGCAGGAGACCCGACACCCCCACAACTCCTATCGGGCCTCTAACAGCGGACGCGGCTCCAACGACAGCTGCAGCGTCACCACAGTCAGTGACAGTAGTGGCTGTTCGGAGTCGAACGGGCTGCCAGGGGAGGGAAAGGAGGTACAGGTGCTGATGGCGGAGCGTCCGCAGGACTGTCTGAGGAGCGGTGAGTGTGGGGCCCCTGTTGCTCTCTTGCTGTCAGAGATGGTCACTCTGTGATTTGGAGGGAAGCTGCAACATCAACTCTCTGTGCGACTCCCTTACAGACGGAGCTAAGCTGGCAGCTGGGCAGCTGCTGGTGAACCCTCTGGAAGTAGGCAACGCAGGCAAGATCCTGGTGAAGATTGCAGACTTGGGCAACGCCTGCTGGGTGGTGAGTGGCTCCATTGGGGCTCCAGTGTCCCTCTGCCCATCGGGGCTCCTGCCCCAGTGTCCCTCTGCCCATCGAGGGCTCCTGCCCCAGTGTCCCTCTGCCCATCGAGGGCTCCTGCCCCAGTGTCCCTCTGCCCATCGAGGGCTCCTGCCCCAGTGTCCCTCTGCCCATCGAGGGCTCTTACTGTAAGTCACGAGGAAGAGGCTCAAGAATGTCCTTTTGTCTCAGTTTTCAGTATAATTGTTTTTCTTGGACTCTGTGTTGGTCCCTTGCATAAAGGATGTTTTAATTGCATTTTGTTTCCACAGCACAAACACTTTACAGAGGACATCCAGACACGGCAGTACCGCTCTCTGGAGGTGCTCATCGGCGCGGGCTACAGCACGCCGGCGGACGTCTGGAGCACAGCCTGCATGGTAGGGTTGGGCTGGTCTTTTTGTGTGGTGCCACACTCAGGCTAAAGTGTATATCCACGGTAGACTTAAGCTGTAATGTCAGGTAGACCTTTTCCGTAAAGCCTGTGTTCTGAGCGGTGTCCCTGATGTTCGTGTATCTGCCTCTGCCACAGGCGTTCGAGCTGGCCACGGGGGATTACCTGTTTGAACCACATTCTGGGGAGGATTACTCAAGAGATGAAGGTGATGTATCCAAGAGACTCTGCAGCGTGGTGCCGTGTTTTGTATGTGAGCCGTAGATGAGGAATCTACCCTGATGGAACAAAAGGTCCTGCTGGACCAAAGAATCCTGGGAAATGAGAACTGAGCAGATCGTTGGTGGCTTTCAGTTCAGGAATGCAATGGACATTAACCCATAATTACTTAATATAAAATGCATTTCTGTAAATGATTATATGAAAGGAGATTACTGTAAAGGGATTGGATGGAAAAAAACAAGAATAAGTAGACAAATTATTTTATTATTGAACTTGTACGGTTCTTCAAATCCATGTTTTCTGGGATATGATAGTGGTTCTCCTGGAATTCAATCCATTTGGCATGGCTTAGTTCCCCCAGCCCACCTCTCCATTTGTCTTTGGAAGGAGGCGGGAGACATTGTCTCTGGGCCCATTGTACCCTCCCTTTGTCTTTGGAAGGAGGCAGGAGTCGTACATGAAACAAATTAAGCTGCATTTTACCTTTGAAAATAATCATGGATGGTGTGAGGGAGATGAGAGAGAGGAGAAGAGGAGGGTTTATTTTGCAGGATGACTTTCACTATAATGGGCTCCTTTTCAATTTGGTGGAAATGTGGACATTGCATTGTCGTTTATACAGATTTGTTGCTTGCACTGCTACACCCTTATTCGGGTTGTGCTTTTCTACTAAATTTTGACTATATGAGTGAGGCATGCCGAATGGGGTCGAGCATGGGGAATGATTACCCACAATCCCGCAGCAAGAGAGAGAAGAACCACCGGCTCAGTTGTGATTACGTGACGCTAACAAAGCATATACGTAATACTCGTATTGCAAGTTAAAATTCCTTAATTTTGGTTCGTCTTGCAAAACACTCGCAGAATAAGTTACTCGCAATCCGAGGTTTTACTGTATCTTCAAATTGCTGGACTTTTCAGGGCTGTGTTCCTCTCGGAATCTGGTTTTGCAGGTCTGTTTCAGGGATTTTTTTCTTCTTTTGTCTGAATTGACTTTATTTTCCGCCTCCTTAAATGATTTTGGTGTCATTGAGGGGTGCAATACCTGAAAGCAAAATCTACAATAAACACACCCAAACGTGTCCAACTTTTTCTTTGGCTAGAACCTTTCTACAGGCATGCACAAATACTCGTCTTAACCTCAAAGCATGTATCCCATGTTCTTGACTTGAATTGGTTATAGAAATTCAGGTTTAACCCAGCAAAATATGTTTCTCCTCAGAAAGTGTCCAGATTTTCCAGCAAACCAACTTCAATGCCTATTTGTGCTCAACCCACATGCTGTTATGAATAACATCATCAGGGTTTGAATCCTTCCACTTCTCTCCCCATTGTTGTATTGCTGTGTGTCTAGGACACTTGGCTCTTAAATTTCGACCAGTGAACCTCGTCCTCACTTCTGCGATGTGACTTTGGGTGGCGTTTTGATGTTTTTGGTTTGTCGTTGAAGCTGAACTCCTGATAAGCAAATAATAAATCGTGATTTAAATCTCAGTCAACTTTTTAGGCAAGAGAACAAGCACATAATGAGATGGCATTAATCTAAATTATAGTTTTATTTTATGAACATAATTTGTGGCTAGCGGCATTCGACACAGAAAACACACCGTTGCCTGTTTTTGCCGGACAAACATGAGCATGAGCTTTGAC
>JAABNY020000118.1:170238-181378 GCA_015164015.2 Brevimyrus niger | reverse complement strand
CGTGCACGTTTAAGCGTGTTCACCGCAGCGGCAGACTGGGGCTTTGACCGTGCACGTTTAAGCGTGTTCACCGCAGCGGCAGACTGGGGCTTTGACCGTGCACGTTTAAGCGTGTTCACCGCAGCTGTACACTGGGGGTTTCCTGCTGCTGGTGGAGGCTGGAAGAGGTGGGTCTCCATACCCTGCCTGAGCTGTGACGTTGCAGGGCTGACTTGGCCTCACTCCGGCCTGCCTGTAGTCTGCTGTGCCCCTTTCTAGCTGTAACTCCTTGTGGGAGACCCCTGTGTGTCTGCACCTCCCAACACAGGCCTTTATTGGAATATTGTTTTTGATAACCATGTCTCCTTTTTCTGCTCCTTATCTCATTCTCCCCGTTTTCTGTGTGCATCTGATATGCAGACCACATTGCATTGATCATTGAGCTGCTGGGAAGGCTACCTCGCAAGCTCATCACTGCCGGTAAATACTCCAAGGATTTCTTCACCAAAAAAGGTAAGTGTGGGGGGGGTGGGTACTGGGGTTTTGTATTAAGATACAAAGGCTATCTCTAGCAGCAAAAGTTAGACATTCTGCAGTAAATGATATGTACAGGTCAGTACAGCAGTGTGTCTGATGGCTTGTGAGATACTCAGTTTGGTATTCTACTCAATAGTTTACTACTTTTTTATAGATGACACACACACACACACACACACACACACACACACACACTCATCCAGTTCTATATATATATATATATATATATAAAAAAAACTGGATTTTTGTGGTTCTGCCAGGGTACATTGTAACTCACCTCCCTCCCAACCAGGGGACCTGCGACACATCACTAACCTGAAGCCTTGGGGCCTACAGGATGTGCTGGTTGATAAGTATGAATGGCTCCCTGCTGAGGCCCAAGCCTTCACCAGCTTTCTGCTGCCCATGCTTGAGCTGGTGCCCGAGAAGAGGGCCACAGCTGCCGAATGCCTACGCCACCCGTGGCTCTCCATGACTGATAGCAGAGGGGAGACCCCTCACCAGACAGCCAGTGACCCCCTGGTCACCTCTGCCATGAGCCTTGGCGATCTGGCCTTGAGCTCCAGCGATTCGATGGAGACCCCCTTCCTCACCCCCAGTGATGCTTCCCTGACACCCAGCGAGCCAGCAGGGACGCCCGGCCTCAGCGATGCCCCCATGACACCCGGCGAGCCAGCAGGGAGGCCCAGCCTCAGCGATGCCCCTATGACACCCGGCGAGCCAGCTGGAAGGCCCAGCTTCAGCGATGCCCCCGTGATGGAGGCCACCCACCGTGAGCTCTGACCCTCGGGCACCTTGGAACAGAGACTGCTCTACTCCCTCACCCTGCCGCACTATGGCGGCTGCTGGGAGGTCCTTTCCTGCTAGGGCTCCCCGATTTCCTGACTGGTTCAGATGTTTTAGTTCTGTTTTTTCACTAACTGGGTATTACTTGAGTTTCTTTCCCCTTTTCGCCATTTCATGAAGATTCTCGTGCCCTTTGAAATATTGTGGCATACTCCCCCTCTCAGACCTGGGTACGAGCCCCTGCCGAAAGCAGTGCAGCTTACATCAGTCAGCCTGGGGCTTGGTCGGGGGCGAAGACACACACCGTGTCTGAGTGTAGACAGCCAGTCACCCGCTTTTCTGCGGCAGCATAGTAAAAACAGGGTGTGGTTACACACGTACCTTCAGAAGCCCTAAAATGCTTAAAAGACTGTGTCTCCCTCAAGTCTTCTCATCCTGGCAAGTGCACCCCAATAAGTTCTGGTGGAGTTTGGACAGGCCTGAGTTGGCCCAGTTGTTCATGGCCTGTTTTTAAATGGGACACAGTGTTTGCTGTAGGTGGGTCAGAGAGACCTTACACAGGGTCTTACCTTTTAGCATTTATTTCCCCAAAACTCTGGTGAGGAAGTTGCCTGCAAGAAGAACTAGACTGTTAAATAAATTTGGTATTTTTTCATACCGTTCACTGGCCTGTATTAAAGCTTTGTATTAAACTAGTTGTCTGTTTAATTGTTGGGTTTTTGTGCAGAAAATTACATTTGCATTCACAGACTTTAAAGATTAGGACAGGGATGTTTCTGCATGTGTGAATGTTCCTTGGGGATATGATTATTTGCAAATAGACATGTAACAAACTGGTTTGTTGTGTTTGGTAAGAATACCCTACATATTGGCAGGGACCAAAACAATTGGGTCTAATGTCTTCTTTGATCTTGTCACATCTGTTTAAAGTCAATCTGATGGTGCAATGCAGTGAAATTTGGTAACTTGTTTTCTTGTTGACTCTTCCTTGGGTTCTGTTGGTTCCTTTTTTAATGAGAAAAGCACATTGACTACATGAACATTAGGCTGTTTAGTGAGATTAACAGTGGGGAATTTTTTCATTCTCAACAAATTTTCTAGAATAAAGAATAATGTTTGCTTAACTGACATACATTACATGATTAGCACATACACAAACTTTTTGGTAAATGGGTATAAAAATTAAGTAATGCACATGAAATAGAAAGTAAAATAATATATTCTCCCTCATATTGTAATCTTAAAACTTGTAAAATGTGTAACATGATTTTTCATTGTTCCTTTGTCTTTTGAGGGGTAAAAAAGACATGGTTTTCATTGCTTAGTTATCCCTACATGATATTTCTTAATTACTCTGTTGTCTGACCTAAAATGTCAGACTTCCTCTTGTTTGAGAGCGAGTGTACTGTGGGGGGGCATAAGGGGATGTTCCCTGTTAAGTTGGCGTACCCTGCTCCCTTGGTGAAGATTAAGGCCTCATTTTAATCATCCATCCATTTCCTGCCACTTATCCGAGGTCGGTTCATGGGGGCAACACTCTATGCAAGGATTAAAATTTTTAAATTATTTTCTTTTCATTTTTAAGTACAAAGAAGATAATTCCGCCCACTCAGCCAGCCTGAGGAGGGACCTTGAAGGTGAGCGCCTGCTGGCCGGGCCTGTAGCCGAAGCAAAAACATGGACACGTCCTTCTTTGGGCCCACAGTGATGTGATGTAGATCGGTTGGCAGTTGAAGGCAGGGACCCTGACAGACTAATCGTCAGTTAGCAAAACTGGCACTAAGTGTCTGGAACATAACCTGTAGTGGGAATGGAGCCTGAACTGGTGTGGGACATGTCAACTGGATATAGTCAGGCTCACCTCAATGGGTTGGATTGTGTGTGGCAGACTTGGCTATTTTCCCATGGTAAGATAATATATAATTTTTATTGTCATTACCACTCAAAAAAGTGACAATGTCAATAAAAGAAAAAATGCAGGCGACTCGATTTGAGGCTTGAGTAATAAAAGAATATATAAAAAATATACAAATTGCACTTACTATACATATTGCACTGGATATATAAATTGCACTTATGAAATATAAAAATTAACAGTTCTGTTTAGAGTTTAAGGCCATGATTGCTTTTGGATAAAAACTGGTTTTTAGGCGGTTTGTTCTGATTTTCATTGTTCACACTTCACAGCTTTCCGGGTGGCAAAAGCTGAAAGACAGTGAAGAGACTAGGATGTGATGAATCATGTAAAATATCCATGGCTTTCTTCCGGCATCGGGAGGTGTGGGTTTGTTCCAGGGTGGGGAGAAGGCAGCCAATTGTTTTCTCTTCTGCCCTGATGACCCTGTGGAGAGCTTTTGCATTTGAGGAAGTGCAGCTGCCGCACCAGGTGCAGAGTCCGCACGGCGCACAGAGTCCGCATGTAAGTACGCTCTCCATGGATCAGTGGTAAAAGGCAAGGAGCAGGTTTTAAGGGAAATGGTTCTTTCTGAGGATTCCCGGATTCTCAGGAAATACAGTCTCTGCTGAGCCTTTTTCAGCTGCTCCTTGTTGTTAGCACTCCAGGTCAGGTCAACCTCCAATTTAATCCCCAGGGACCTGAACACCGGGACCCTCTCCACATATGCCCCGGCTATGGTGAGTGGCTAAATATCAGTTTGATTGGTATTTCAAGAAAGTGGCTAGCCTAGTTCATCTAGCTTTTAACAAACATATATACAGGGCTTGGGTAATTAAACTAAAATGGCTAGTTGTAGACCACAGTAATTTATTAGTATGGTGTAGGGCCTTACTGTCTTGTGCCGGTGGTCTCTGGGAAAGCCTCTGGACCTCACCTGACCCTGCATGGGAGAAGTGGTTTCAGAGAATGGATGGTGTTGGACCTTCTTTTGCACCCAATACACTATCAACTTGTCTTAGGAATGACAAGTCCAAGTCCTGCACAGTGACCAAAGGAGTTTTGTTTGGATTCCCGTACAGAACAATAACCAGATCATTATGTGATGGTGGTGGAACATTACTCCTTCAAAATACCCCAAAGTGGTTCAATAATATTCCAATCTGGTGACTGTGAGTCATGGGAGATGTTCAATTCCACTTTCATATTCATCAAACCATTCTGTCACAAGTCATGCTGTGTATATTGGTGCATTATCATCCTGATACATGGCACTACCTTCAGGGTATAATGTTTGAACCACTTGGTGAACATGGTCCTCCAGAATGGTTTGGTAGTTCTTGGCAGTGACGTATTCTAGAACATGTAGTAGGCCTAGAGAATTCCATGATATTGCAGCCCAAACTATCACTGATTTGCTGTACTTGGAGTACGTCTATGTAACAGTTTAGGTGGTAAGCCTCTTTGGGGCTTCTCACTAACTCCTGGATGTGGGAAAGATAGTGAAGGTGGACCTATCAAAGAACAACACACATTTCACATTGTCCACAGCCTAAGATTCGCTGGCACCATCAAAACCGCACAAGTAATCAAAGGTTTGGCTATAGCAGCCCGACCATGAATATTGATTCTTTGGAGCTCCCGAAGGAACAGTTTTGGTGGAAACCAGAGACTCAAGGTGCCCAATTAATTCTGCAGTGAGTTGGGCAGCTGTGGCTTTATGTTTTTTGGATACAATCTGGGTTAGTGTCTGGACATCACTTTCAGACAACTTCTTAATGTGTCCATAGTTGTTGGATGTGGTCCATCCTTCGTGGTGGTGTGTCAATGTTGCCCTGGATACTGCGGTTCTCAATACACCACAAAGATTTGCTGTCCTGGTCACAGATGCGCAACCAAGATATGGACTAACAATTTGTCCTCTTTTGAACTTTGATTATATGTTATGTGGATTACAATATGTTATGTACAGGTGTACTTTTAACTCTGCTAATTTACTCTTCACGCTCTGCTCTTACCGATGGAATGTGCAATCAGTAAAGATTGGCAACCAGGCTACAGAAATGTAGACATGAAACCTCAAACACTATTTTGGCCAGTGTTTAAGTTTCATTGTCTGACCCCTCTATATATATAATAAGCTGACTATGGGACAGTATGTACCTAATACCCTGCTTTGCCCATGTTCGATTCTGTTGTGCAGAAGGAAATGGATTCTCAGTTTCCAGTTACATATGTTTATTTGCAGAGATTTCTCCAGAGCATTATGTGAGTGACTTAAACTGGTGGTTGCTGCTTAAAACGCTCTCTTGTTTTATATTGGTAAACGCAGTTAGAAAAAATTGAAAACTAGCTCAGAAAGTTGCTATCGGGATGGTACAGGTTTCTGGGGTTTGTTGATCTATTTGTGTGTGTGTGTGTGTGTGTGTGTGTGGTGTAACAATGTAGTTGTTAAAGAATTGTAAAGCTGTGCATAGCATGCAGAATTATTTTGAGGTTGTCACAATCCCCTCTTTGCATTTCAGTTGCCCCCTATTCATTTACTGTGTTTTATGTTGGTGGAAAAAAAAATAATTTGGGGGTTGGTGGTGGGATCGGCACTCCAGCCACTGTAAAGCAACTCACCACAGCTTGGATTAAACAGGCATGAAACCCTTCTGCTCTCCACGTGAGTAGCTCTGCTGAAGAGCTCTGCAGGTAGGCATACCTATTTTTTGTCTGGTTGCTCTGATGGCTCCCATACTGGAGGAGTAACTGTTGCTGAAGCATATCAGCTTTAAAAGATGGTGTCTGATGTCACTCCTTTCAATGGGTATATTATGAGACTCAGGCTAAGGCACTTCTTGGGTGTTTTGTTTGTTGTCTCAGTGTCCGCTCTGACCGTGGTGAGTGATGTCTCATTGAGGGAGACATATTACTCACAACTTCACTCAGTGGTTGATGGGTCCCCACAAGGTGACACTCCTCTGGTCACAGTTGACTTCAATGCAACCACTGGCACTGACAGGGCTGGCTATGAGGATTGTGATGGTCCCCAAGGATCTGGAGACCAGGGTGAGAATGGCTCCATGTTCCTCGACTTTGCGAAAGGTCAGGGCCTGTGAGTTACTGGATCCTGGTTCCAACGCCTTGAGCCACATCTTTGGACTTGGTACTCCAATACTGGTGGTGTGGCGAAGGGGATATATCACAACTTCATGGGCAGACGCTGGAGGCTCCTCCACAACTGCAAGGTCTACAGAAGTGCCCAGTTTGTGAATTCTGACCACAGACTTGTTGTTGCTACTCTGAAGATTAAGCTTAGATCCAGCAAGTTGCCACCTACTAGGAGAATGGGGCTGGACTTTGTCAGACTCCAAGATCAAGCTGTTTCTGATGAGTTTTCATGTGGTTTGTATGAGGACTGCCGACTCTAATGTGATGTGGGAGACCTTCCGTGATAAGACCCTGAAGGTTGTCGAGCGTTGTGTTGGTGTTGCCAGTGTTCCCAGAAGGGGGTGTTTCATCTTGCAGTGCACCTTGGACATTATCAAGAGGAGTCGCAGCGCAAGACTTGGTGGCAATTCCAGTCTGTACCGGGAACCGAGGACGGCTGTGAGGACTCTAAAGGTAGATAACGAGGCATTTGTTTTACGGATCTGTGAGCAGATGACACACGTCCTGCTTGCAGGCTAATCAAAGCATTACACACATCTGAATCTGTTCCTCGGAGACTTGCGGTCAGGGTGGGTGATGGAATGGTCCTTATGGATGACACTGCAGTTGTGACCCGCTGGAGGAGCAGACACAATACTTTGAGGAGTTGCTTAAAGCAGACCCACCAGCTAAGGTGTTGGACATCCCCGGATTCATGGTTCTCGAAGCTGATCTTCCACTAATCTGCGAACCACCCGATCTCACTGAGATTGCCTGGGGGGTGAATCAGCTGGGGGCTGTGAAGTCTACAAAGATCTGTGGTTTTTGGGGTGAACCTCTCCAGGCTGGTGGTAATATTGTCCTCCTGGCATCGCAGGCAATCTTTGCTTCCGTTTGGAAGTCAGGTGTCATCCCAACTCGCTAGAAAGCAGAACTTGTAGTCCCTATCTAGAAAGTGAAGGGTGATCGCCTGGATTGCAGCAGCTACAGGGGGATAACACTGCCTTCACTGCCAGGTTATGTCTTTGCTAGGGTCAGCCTTGATCCATGATTATTTGCTCGCTCGTCAGCGACTGGAGCAATCTGGTTTTACGCCTAATAAGTCTACCATTGACCATATCCTGGCACTGAGGGTTCTCATTGAGTGCAAGTGCGATTATCAGCAGAAGTTCTTTGCAGCTTTTGTTGATTTTCATGAAGTATTTGAGTCAGTTGATCAAGTTGCCCTATGGGACATTCAGAGACTTCACAGGAGCCCCCTGAAGTTGCTGGATGTCAGAGCCAGCCTGTACACTGGTTCTGTGAGTGCAGAGTGGAGGGAGAACCCCCATGTTCTTCCCAGTTGATTCTGGGTTTCGCCAGGGGTGTATTCTTGCTCCTACTCTCTTCAGTGCTTGTACCAACTGGGCATTGGGCAGGGTCGTGGGGTCCAGCAACTGTGGAGCATCTGTTGAAGAAATATTTATTGATCTTGACTTTGCCGACAAAGCAGAGTCAATGGAGGCTCTGATTGGGGCTCTCGAGATACAAAGTAAGGGGTTTGAGTGTCTGGGATTGTGGGTATCCTGCATACAGAACAAGATCCAGGCCTTTAATGACTTAGGCACAGCCATTAGTAGCGTGACTGACTGCAGGGAGAATGACGACCTTGTGAAGAGGTTTGCTTAGCTCAGCAATGACATTCATGTTTCTGGTGACTGTTCTTGTGAATTCAGCAGATTGATAGGGTGAGCATGGAGGGGGTATGAAGTCGTTGGGAAGGGGTGTGTGGCGCTCCCAGTATCTTTGTAAGAGGATGAAGGTCCAAGTCTTTACGATTGAGGCACATTACCTGCATTGTGAGGGAGTTTCAGTTATGGCACTACAGCCACATGGTGCGTTTCAATAAGGGTGATCCGGCTCTCTGGATCCTCATTGCTAAGGACCTGAGCAGCTGGACCAGGCTGAGGGGATGCCCACATAACACCTGGCTATGGCAGATGGATGGCCATTTCTGGAGGGTGGGACTAGGTTGCATGTCGGCCTGCAGGGCCGCCCGCTGGGATCTCGAGGAGTTTTGCCAGGTGGTGGGTGCAGCAACGTGCTGCATCAGCGCAGGCGCTCCAACCTGACCTGACCTGACCCAACCCGATATTTTTCTGTGCATAATTTATCACGTACCACATGTATATGAAAGTCATATATATATGGGGTCTGCGGACGGTTTGCTGTTGTCAGCAGTGTCTGCTATCCTTGGTCGATCTTGTAATGTACCACTTGTAGATATGGATTATTGCTGTAGTAACAAGTTATTGGTTGATTCTGCTTATACAGTTATACAAAGTTTCCACAGAAAGAATCAGGTGTCAATTCAAAAGGAGCAGGTAAACATACACTGCCATCCTCTACACCTCACACCAAACACCCAAATACTGTGGTTCTGTGGCATTGCTTAGGAGTGCAATTCAAACATGATCACGTGGCTCAAAACACAATTCATTTTATTTTGGTGCATCTTGCTACATTTGCATTATATTTATTATTTAGCAGATGCCTTTTGTTCAAAGTGATGTACTAGTGAGGCAATTAGCATATTATAAGCATACTACTGTCAAGAGTTAAACAAGGCACAAGTTTAGCTAATAAGACACCACAAACCACTATTTGTGTTTCACATTCAAATGGATAGAACAGCTCTCCTAGAGAAGTCCAGTACAAGACCATTATACCTCCCATTAGTTTACCATGAGCCTTGCTAATAGGTCTGGGCTCTGTTCCTCGCTTGCAGTGAGATAAGGAGCAGCACATTCTGAGCAGGGCTACTGCTGCTGTTCTGGGAGGGAAGCCTCCTGCTTCTGCTCCTCCCTCTTCCAGCTCAGGGTTTTTCTGAAAAGCAACAGGGACATTTTTAGGGCCTGCTCTCTCAGCCTTCCCAAAGCATGGTGCAGCCACCTAAAAGATTATGGGTGCAACCCTATAAAAGATGACAAGATAAGGTAAGATATGATAAGATGAGATAATGTTTGGATCCTTTTTTTTTTATGTGTCCTGTCCGGCAGCTTTAGCAAGCAGAATAATGGTCTGAATGCACTGCTGTGTCAGACATATTTACTTTGCCTATATAAACTCTGTATAGGCCCTTCATGTTGGTCAATTTATTTTATTTGCATATTTATTGTATTTTATTTTTAACACATGTAAAATGTTCCAATTGCGGATCTGCCTGGAAGGGAGTGACAGATTTGGAAAGTGAGTGAAGAAAAGGGGTAGGGAGTGAGATTAAAAAGGAGGTAGGAAAGAGGAGAAAAAAACAGAAAAGAAAAAAAAAACACGAACAAAGGGGGAGACAACAGTGGGAGGGAGGCTAAGAAAGACAAGAGTAACGAAATAAGCACATAACAAGGCAAGAAAAGAAAAAAAACAGCATTTGAAATACAACCAAAAATGGATAAATACAAAGACACAACCAGAAAATAAAACAGATATACAGACATACAAAATTGTTGCATGTGCTTGGAAGGGAGTGTGGAAGTGGATTTGCATGTGTGTTCATCTGTGTGGGGGAGGTGTGTGAACACGTATACGTGTGTTGGGTGTGTGTGAATTTCTCCATGGAATGTACTTGATGGCAAGGGTGGGGGGCCACAACCACACCCCACAATAGCTGGATGCCGGCGGAGACAGACCCAGGAGACCCAAGGCGTCCGCAGCCCCCCAAGAGCATGGAAGAGCCAAGGCCCCACGAGGCAGGACCCAGGCGCAGCCAAAAGGGTACGAGCCCCAGAGAACCAGAGGCGACCGGCAGCCGACCCCGCACAGGCCAGGACCCCAGGCGGCCGGGGGCCGACTGGCCCCTGGCAGAGAGCCCCACCAAGGCCACCACCCGGGGAGGAGGCCTTGACAACCATGTCAAGGAGGCAGCCGCGCCCAGGAAGGAGCAGCTAGCCCTGGACCCAGGCCCACACAGACACCATACAGACACCACACAGACACACCTCTCAGCCACACACATAGACCATACACCCAGTCACATAACATACACAGACACATACACAGAGACAAAAAGACATAAGCCCATCCACTCCGAACTGCCCTCCGCCATGCGGGGGAACGGACGCCACCCCCCAGCGCCAGCCGCAACCCCAGGGCACTGCCAGCCGGACGACTACCCGAGTGCCCCCCCACCATCGCAGGCAGGCAGCGGGGGTGTAGGAAGACCCGCCCACTCTCCTCCCCCAGGCACCTGCATGAGAGGTGGAGTGTTGGATGTATGTGTTGGTGAGTGTATGTGGTGTAAGGAGTGAGTGAGTATGATTGTTGAGAAACTTAAGATGGATTTTAAATTGACGGGGGAAACGCGGAGGTTGTAAACAGCTCTCCTCCTCATCGCCTCACGGCCAAGACCCTCAATGTATATGGCGTAAGTAAAATTGAGAGGCGGGCAGCAGTGAAGAGGTGAGTGAGACCACCTCTGCGGCCCCACCCACCAACCTCTGAGTAGTGCCCCCACCCCGAAGGACAGCCCGCACTCAGTCACACACTCATTCGATGACAAAAATTAGCAGACTAGACCGGGGTTCGAGACACGCCACCCCCCAAACAGCACAGGCCAGCCCCCCAGGCACGCGGCTTCCCAGAGGTAGCACAGGACACCCCCGCGCAGGGAGGCACCCACTGAAGAAACGGCCAGGCTCCAGGCACCAGAGCCCCAGACCCCCACACAGGCCGCACCGAAGAGGACAACCACCCATCCCAGGGTCAGCCCCCCCCCCCCCCCCCCCCCCCCCACCCCCCACCCCCCCCCCCCCCCACCCCCCCACCCCCCCCACC
>JAABNY020000118.1:155764-170138 GCA_015164015.2 Brevimyrus niger | reverse complement strand
ATCATTTAGTTTTGGCAGATTTATATTGCTAAGAAAATTATTGATGTCATCATCAGATGGATTATTCTGTGATGAGTTTAAAGTTTTATAAAATTCTTTAAAAGATTTATTAATGGTGCTACATTCAGTGGTAGCTGGTTGTTGGCTCTGTCGAATTGTGCACAGAAGTGGTTCAGGGAGGGATGGGTTAACTGTGTTTGACATGCTGCTGTTGCCTTTGTGGTGTGAGATGGACTTCATGCCTTCCCGAGTCTGAGCTGTTGAAGTGCTCCTCTTTTCGTAGTTTGTAGCTTCGCTTTGCCCCTCTGACACCTTTGTAGTCTAGTAGTTCAGTTTGGTGAACTCTTCTGCAGTCAGTCACATTGCCAGAGTAATAATAGACCCATCAACACACCGTTTGGCCTGCCCTTCTCTTTTGGAGAACCTTATAGTGCTTTTCAAGCTGGCTTCCCTTCACATTTTTCTTACTCAACGTCTTTGGACATAAATGCAGGTATGGGTGTTGGTAGCAGGTAGAATAATGGCCTTTTTCTGACGTGCATTGTCCTTGCATCCTTTACACCATGTAATTTATGCTTGTGGAAGTTTCATTACACAAAACTCTCCTGAGGGCAGAATGAAAAATGATTGAAGAGGAGGAGGGTCCAAGCAACTAAAGGCGGGAGGACCAAGACATCAGATTGGACCCTCCACCTCTAGTTGCTTGGATCCTCCTCCTCTATAATATGATTGATTATCTCTTTGAATCAATATTTTTTTTTGTCTGTGCTCAGAAGAATTTTTTTTTTACGTGAAACTCCCATGCGTGTACGTAATCTACCTGGGACACAACTATGAGGTGCTGTTACAGATGCCTTCCTTTTGGGGGCGCTATGATTAACAGCCTCTACTCTTACCTGCACCACCTGCCTGGAAGTCCTCTGGCAGCAGGTTGTCTTGGCGATTTCCCAGCACAAAGGCAAGGAAGGAGAGGATGAGAGCATCCAGAATGCTGATGATGGCCAGGATGTATGCCCAGCGTACAGTGCAGTTGCCCAGCGTGTACTTGCCCGTCCGCTGGCCGCACATGCGCTTCACTTCGTCTGAATCCCAGCCGTCGGGGTAGATCATGCAGCCAATCACCATGCAGCCAGCTGTAGGACGGAGTGCATGAAAGGGAGGGGGAATAAAATCCAATTTGCTAATTGAAGGTTCTGCCATGCAAAGGCTGGTCAGGACGTTTAAGCCCAACCACACTAATTAACTAAATCTTTTTAATTTAATTATTTTCACAAGAGAAAAACGTGAAAATATTAAAACAGCTTGTCACTGGCTTTTCAAAGGTAATGAGTATCTTTGCCATTATGTCAGTTTTCCCCTGATGTCTCGTGCGAATCAGCCCCCTCCCCTACCCCAGATTCACATATTACCTGGTCATGCTTACGCAGCCTCTTCACATAATGACTCTGAAAGGTGTCTGATCAGTGGTAGATACATGATCTCCGCGTCTCTAAGGTGTGAGCGTAACAGAGCTCCGCCAGCGAGGATAGCCTCATTATCCTGGAGTACCAGACTCACGAGATACAGACACTCTAACAAATCCACACCCAGGCCTGTGGCTGCGTCAGTCAGGCACAATCATCAATGATGTCATTCCAAAGGCACTTGTACCCTGAAGTTGTAGATTCAAGTTTAAAAAGAAAATCACTTCAGTAATGACTCCACTGCATAAACAGAGTAAGGCTATGGAAAATCTTAAAGATTTAACACAACTCTTCATGAACTACAGCTGCCTGCTAATAAAATGCTTATTTACAAATAATGCTTTTAGAATGAACCCATGACAGAAATCTTCCACCCATTGTAGTGGCCGAACAGCATAATGCATTTTAAATAAGTCCAAAATTCGAAAGTTATAGTAAAATATTGATGAAATGTAATACTATATATTTGTATTTGTTGATGGCCGACACCTTTTATAAAGCTGTAGGCACGTTTTTTATTCATTTAAACTGTAAGTTTTGCTGCAGTGTGTGGGGAGGTTACACATGCCAGGGCAACGGCCTCCCGCTAACAAGAGGGGCCACTTTGCACTTCCTGAGGCTAGCAGCTGATAGCTGAGTCATTCAACACCTGGAGTGGGAACTGAGGTGGATCAATTTTGAAAAATCAGTTTCATTAATCCCAGAAGTAAACTACATTAGTATGCCTATTTGCATGCCTTTTTACCATACATGCAAAAGGAAGAGCTTAATTTCAAGTATTTTTAATGTATTTTATTTAAAGCACAGAATCTTGGTCACTGGTGTCATCACATCAAGATGCTCTAATTTTGTCATGAATGTGTTTATTTTCAGTTTATATTTCAATGTGTATGTAGTTAAATAGTAAGAAAGATCAACTCAACTCAGCCAGACAATATTTAATCAAATAGAACAAGCATCTTAACATAACACAACTATGTCCAGTGGCATAATAAGTAATTTTATTTTATTTCACAAAACAGCAGAATTAACAGATGAAAAATCTTATTTCCATATTAATGAGCTTTTTAATTATTCTGATCATTCATGACATTAACCTCAGTCACAGAACTTAATGCAGCACTGGTGTTATCTTGATGGTAGATTTTTTAAATGGTGACTTTCCATAACTATTTAAAATCAATTATATAAAAGATTTAGATGATTGGGTGATTTTGACAAAAAAAATCAATTACCCAGCCCTTACAATGCATAACACCAGTGACAAGTTAAACTTGAAAAACAAAATTCTCAATAAATTCATTAAATAATATGATTAAGTATGTACTCTCCTTCTCATTCTTGAAATTCTTCCTCTAACCCATGACCCAAAGAAGCAGTTCAATAAAGCGGGAAGTACTATGAGTCGCAATAACAGCAGTAAGCAAAATTTGTCATTAATGCAGTACATTGTTAATGATAAAAACTGTTTTATGCAATTTCATGTTATACCTTTTTATGATGGTCTCAAATGTTGAAATATGGTTGTTCAACAAGCTGTTTTATTGGTGCAGATCAAAATAGAAAAATCAAGCAAATAATGAGGGAAATGTTTATATGATCGATCGTACATCAACCGTGTGAATGTACATGCTGCAGCACCTGAGCCACGGTAAGCAGCCTCCTCTTGTGAGAAATGGCCCATCTGTGTGTTGAGCCCCCACTACACATATATACCAACATGGGCCAAAAGGCACAGGTGCACTCCCTCCCAGCTGGGATGTGAGATTCATGCAGCTGTACTGATGTGGGAAATGTCCAAGAATCTTATTGGAAAATTGCTGTCTTTTGGGTAAAAGACCAAATCCCCAAGTTTTATAAATAATCAGCAATGAATATACACAATCATAAACCATAAGCTGTATTTGCACTAAAAATTACTTCTTTCTGGATCATATGACAAATATATCGAACCACAGAAACTCAGTTAATCTAAAATATTTTGCATTTTATTTATATATTTGTAAGGTAACATCTCTTTTTTTTACAAGTGCCCAGAAAATAATGCATTTCATAAGCCAACTGTGCAGAACACCAGGAGGTCGTCACTCGGAGTGCAAGTTATATACAGGTGATTGGACAGTTTCATTTAATGAGGCTCCTAATTGAAGAACAATTTTCCGACATTCTGTCATTTTGTTGTTTTTTATATGAAACGGCCAATGTTCTAAAGCAATCATATATATAAGTATATAAAAAATCCAACGAAGAATTTAAATTTCCGAAACGAAGTGGATTGAGTGAGTTTTGGCAATTCCTTCTTCAATCAGCCTACATGCAGAGCGAATCGCTAAAACGTTTCCTATAATGTGAATGGTGTGTGACTATACACCCCCCTCCCCTACCCTGAATAGGACAAGCGTTTTCAGATGGACTAAGTGCAATAACTTTACGTGCACGACTATCAACATGCGTACATTTAACCCGATAAAATGACACGCACAAAATCTGCCTCCATGCTATCAAGCGCAAACTGATTACTCACTTGACTGGAGTTTTATCAAAGTGAACCGGTACCTGACGCCAGCTGCATCCATGCGCAGATCTTGTACACGCTTCCGCTGTTGCAGAAGAAGAAGAGACTGAAGCAGACCATGGAGCCGACCACCAGCAGCGTGGAGACACCCACGAAAAACATCGATGTCCTAAATGCTGGAGAAGGTATGGAGTTGAAGTCCAGGGCGCTTCCTTTGCAGGTCAGCTCGGAGGTCAGGGCATTGCCGATACAGTAGTGGAAGAGGCCGAAATAGCCCGCTTGAGGCGTGTTCACGCTGTCCCCGATCCAGTAAGGCTGGATGAACACCACCACCGTGATGATGGCAAAGCAGATGGTGAACACCGCCCACATCACGCCGATTGCCCTTGCATTCCTCACATAGTTTGTGTGGTAGATTTTGGCAGCTTCCTGCGCCGGTAACATTTTCTCCATGTTATTAATGTGGATAATAAGAGATCACTGATGCAAGGAGAGGAATCAGAGTATAGGACAAGTGCGCTGGGAGGTTAGTGGGTTGCGATATATTTACCGCCTCGAATCTTCTGCTTTCATAAACTGCCCCGTGAAAACGATTAAACTGAATCGTTATCGCTAAATTGTCTTCCCCCTAATCAGTAAAGCCAGGTGCCACTTTTTGCCGCTGTTTTGAATGGTCATTTGCAGTGGTTTTTCCTTAATGCTACTGTATATGTCCTAAAACGCTGGCAACACCTTGTGTAATAAGTTTGGTATCAAGTGCGTAGTTCAGGGCCTCCTTGGCTTCTGTCTGACTGGCCGGCTGCGCTGGTGGCCGGACCGCGTTCAGGACCCCGGTCAGCTCCGTTACAGGGCGCTGACGTTCGCATCGACGTAGCTTTCCTGGGTGGTGCCAGGGGAATCTCGTGGGCTCCACGTGTTGCTGCTGGGCTCAGACCAAAAGAGGTTCAATGTGTGCTACAAAATCCGAGAGAAGCGTTCATTTATGTATATTTACTACAGTTTTGCCTCATGGAATTTGAAAGCTGACATTTCTATAAATACCGAAATTCTCTTTCGCATAAGTAAAAAGTTAGTTGTCTAATTGATATTACTAAATGATCCATATATACTGCTCTAAAGATGTTCATCTGAGGTTATGATTTACTTTTGGCCATAGTTGTTATTAATAAAGCAAGTTGTCGTCACTGGTATCTGATTTTCCACAGACGAAAACAATATAGCCTATGTAAGTTTTACATTACACGGGCAGTAAACACTAAAACTGAAAAGGTAATAGCGGCAATTAAGTAATGAAACAGCTGTCAGTATCATATATAATAATATCACTCCTCCATAGTATAAAGGAAATATCTCAATTTTAATTATTTCTATCATTATTGATAGGAGAGATAAAACTGAAAAGTTCATTGATTCCTGTTGGGAAGTTTTTTGTCCAAATGTACAAAAACAGAATAATTACAACAAAGGAAAATTTAAACAAAAATAACATAAATATGTAAAAGAAATCAGTAATAAAATAGACCTAAACATAACCAATTTAAAGAATCAGAACTATATAAAAGAAAACTGACCTCCAAAGGTAAAATCAGCAACTACGCTGACAGTAACTACACTGACACGGAACAAGGTGCTGTGTCTTGGTTTTAGTCTGGATGTGTGGTTACTATAATTTTTAGACTTTGTTTCTTCAAAACTAAACACAGTTCAACTAAGGTGATTTGTCACGAGATAAAACAGAACCAAAGAACCCTGATTTTGACTCAGATTTGATAAAATACGCAGTTATTTTCTTTTGCCTTTGTATGGCAGAATTGCCGTACTGCTACGGTAAACGCAGTTTAAAATGTCGTCGGGAAAAGGACATACGTACATTAAATGTCCATTCGAAAAACTAGTGCTGTTAGAGAAGGTTGCATTATACAGATGTATGGCAATGGATAAAAAATACCGACTGTAGCACTCAGTTTTGCAATTGAGGATAGATAAAAATAAACTATTTGAACAACACAGGTACCCTAAAGAAAGTGCCTTCAGGCATTTAATGGACTTTGGCTGACTCTTTTGCCAGCAGGAGGTGTTGAGGAGTAAATGATTAATGGTAAGTCTACCTTGGATATAGAATGATGACCAAAACCTTGATCCCCAAGGCTTTTATTCTAACTAATCAGAAGGATCGTGTTCAGATACCCAAGGAAACGCTGCGCAACTGTTGCCCTGAAATGACTGTTATTTTAACTTCAAGCAGCTTTTTAAATGTTATTTCTCACTCCTCCATAGTATAAATGAAAGCAAGCCATTGCTGTCTTTGGCTGTGTGAGTGATTTTCAGTTTTAGAGAAGAGTGATCTTGTTCATATTTTCATGGGGACTGTAACTAAATGGTTAGATAATGGGTGAGTGTGTAACTATGACCTTAAATAACTTTTGCATACACTCACATTAAATAGGTTTTAAAGGTTATCTGGTGGTTCTTATCCATGACTTATGAAATCCATTTATCTATAACAAATTACTTGGTGCATGGTGATAATGACCATGAAGCCTGTCCCCCACATTCACCATAGCGCAGTAGACAGTTAAGAGAGAACAGCTTACACAGGAAACCCAACGGAACACAGTGAAAACATGCAAACTCCACACAAACAGACCTGAGTGTAGAAATCTAACTACTAATCCTAGAGGTGCAACACCACAGCGGTACACAGTGAGCCATCGCTCCAGATCTCATGAAGTCAAATATCTAAATGCTTTTCATTTTTCACGCCTGAATTTCCAAGGGAGATCATCACCTTTATTGATTAACACTAGAAACATTTTGATCATAAACAGAGGTTTGGATCAACTATGTGAATTGATTTTAGTGTGTTAGCAGTTAATTGGTCAATATAAAATATAAAACAATGTAAGAGAAGTTCATTATTTTGCCCGAGTTTAAAGAGGATGACATCCCCAGTCAAAAAAGAAGCCTCATGTCTTCCTGAAAATGTGTTAACTTTCATTCGGCTGTGAACCAGCCAGGTGTAGCTGATGAGAGAATCAGGACGATAGGGCAGTTTTCCAACAGAGCGCAGCTTCCAGGGCTGTGGTGCGTGTATATATACACACGCCTGTCCTCCGTGTGGCTGCATAGCCTGGACAGAAGGCACCATGAAGGCCGAGGCTCTGCTGCTGGTGTGCATGCTGACTGTGGCTCTGGCAGCCCCAGCACAGGAGAAGGGGCTGATCCTCAATCTGGTGGGTGATCCAGCTGCTCTCTTGGCTTCGCTGGTCCTGATTCTCCTTGGCTGTAGGACACACACAGAGCTCAAGCACAAGTGGAACCCTGCTGTATAGGGAAAACGGCTCAAAGACTGGAACGAACCTGCATGTTAATTTGCTGTGTCTTTAACGAGTTTGGGAATAGTATTCATGGAACACATCACATTTCTGGCTTAACTAGTTTACTGTTGCATTCTGATAGCAGTGATAGAAAAGGCAGATTTTCCTTCTCCAGAGATTAATTTAAGCATTTCTCTCATTGTTTGTCTTTATATTTATCCTTGCATATGTAAAGTTTGTACACGTGTGGCCGTCCGTGTGATTTCTACATGGTCTGTGGTCTTATTTGATGCATGCAAATATGTGGGTTTCTGTGTGATTTCTGCCCGGTTCGTGCCATTATGTAATGTATGTGCATGTGCGGGCGTCCATGTGTTTTCTGTACAGTTTATGATTTTATGGGATGTATGTGCATGTGTAAGTGTTTGTGTGATTTCTGCGTTGTCGGTGCCCTTATATGACGCATGTGCATGTGTGGGCGTCCATGTGTTTTCCGCAGTTTATGCCCTTATGTGATGTATGTGCAGTGCAGCTGATCATGGGATTTTTGCACGGTTCATGCCCTTATGTGAGGTATATGCATGTATGAGTGGTCATGTGATTTCTGTGTGGTTTGTGCCCTCATCAGGACATCGGTGAGCTCTGTCTAAACAGCCTTCAGTGCAAGAGCTCCTGCTGCCACCGAAAGAATGGGCTGAGTCTGGCTCGATGTGCTCCACAGGCTAAAGAGAATCAAGAATGCTCCCCAAAGGTACGACAAGGCGCCTGGCGCCCCCTGTCTGCAGGGCATTTATATTAGATAACAGATGACTGTACTCTGCATGCTCATATGTTTGAGTTTTCTCTTTTATCATCAATA
This sequence comes from Brevimyrus niger, assembly GCA_015164015.2. Classification (NCBI taxonomy): domain Eukaryota; kingdom Metazoa; phylum Chordata; class Actinopteri; order Osteoglossiformes; family Mormyridae; genus Brevimyrus; species Brevimyrus niger. The sequence goes on along the minus strand of JAABNY020000118.1, from coordinate 161,984 downwards.
TTAGTGGTAGACATGGACGTAGTAATGAAAACATGTGCACAAAGGATAATGTGTGATGAATGCTGCTTCTGTATTGCTCATAAAACAAGGACACATTAAGTTAGCGCCCCCTTGTGGACAAATTGCAATCTGATATGCCAGTTTATACCAACCCCGTGGTGGTGGCAGCTTGTATGTCAGCAAGTTATGATACAGATGGAAACAGACATGACTGTGGCCCCTCCCTCCACAGACTCTTTATGGCACGTACTACCACTGCACCTGTGAGGGTGGGCTCAAATGTGACAGTGACATCACCATTGGAGGCTCCATCACCAACACCAACTTCGGAATCTGCGTTGACCCCAATGGCAAGCTAGCTGGTGAATAAGGAAGGATGATCATGCATTCAGGCTGTGCTTTTGGATGACAATAAAGTCACTCTGCCCTGTGAATTGCATTCCTTACTGAGAATATTTTTGATAGCATTAATATGGAGCTCCCAATACACTAAGAAAATATGATTTATACCAGGGGTCCCCAACATCAGTCCTGGAGGGCCGGAGCCCTGCACATTTTTGTTGTTGTTTCAAATGCCCTGTAAATTCTGTCCATATAAGGTAATGAGGTATGTAGCAGCAACTTAAGTGCTCACAGGGATTTATCTGTATCTTTTTCTTTAAGTGTCAAAACATTTTTTCTAATTTGAAATACAGTGGTACCTCGGAACTCAAACTCACTAAAACTCGAATTTCTTAAAATTCGAACCAATCAGTTCGGAAAAAAAGACCTGCATCTCAGAAGTCGAACCGTGAACGCCGACCTAAGATAACTTGTACGCGAAGGGAAATGAGTCACGCAGCACATCTCTCAGCGGAAACAAAGGGTAACAGTTTAATCTAAGCCTCGCATTCGCTGTGATAGCATTGTGCATGTTTACACTAACTGAATATTTATGTTTAGACAGTAAAATACATTTAGACAATGATAATAGCAATACTTATTATATAATAAAATACATTTTTAAAATAAAGATTTCTTATTACTTGTTTTAATATCATTTAATTATAATAATACTGTTGTACAGAGCAGGGACGGAATGGAGACAAAGACGCAGACATCAGGGTATCGGGGAATACGGGGTTTAATTACAGGTCAGGCAGGCAAAACGCAGACGGACAATACAATGACCAGACTGGGTAAACAAACTGAAATGCAAACTTAATACAGAGGACTAATGACAAAAACCAGAAACAGCTGATTACACAGGAATTCTACACGGGGTTAACGAGGGGGCGTGGCACACGGAAGGAGCGGAAGATCATGGCAGGACACTTTTTTGGATAGATTATACATTGTTTGGATAGATTTATTTTCTTACTTTACAAATGACTGTTTTGATAAACGTGATTAGATGTGTTTAGTACAGTATATGCTCTTCTTGTTTTACTTTATTCATTTTGTGTTAAAATGCTAAAAAAAAAAAAAAAAAAACATATTTAAGTCTAATTTTTTGGTGCCGGGAACCAATTAATTGGTTTTCCGTTATTTCTTATGGGAAAAATTCGATGAGAACGCAAACTTTTTAGGATTTGAACCCGAGTTGTGAACGGATTAAGTTTGAGTTCTGAGGTACCCCTGTAGTGTAATGGAGGATGTTTGTAAGCTGTCCACAACAGTGTTAATTTTGACAGCAAATTTTTATTTAGTTTTTGTCATAGTCAAAAGACTAACATGTAATTTAGTTTCAGTCATAATTTAGTAATCTAAATTATTTTAGTTTTAGTCTAGTTTTAGTTGACTAAATATCATGATTACAGTCGACTAAAACTACAGTTGATTTAGTCGACTAAAATTAAAAGTCTAAAGTGTAATGTTTAAAGTTTCCCTTTGATGTCATAAAGTCATTATGCTCACCAAGATGAAATGAAACCAATGTTAAGGAATGGTATTAAGGTCTCACTGTGCAGTACACAAAGACACAGATTTTACTCTTATTTGAAACACAAACGTGTTTATTTACCCAGAAACTGAGTACTGTAAAATCAGTAGTGCAAAAATAAAATAACTTCAAAGTGCATAGGCTATAATGCTACCAGGCCTGCTCTCTCTGAATATTAAAATAAAAATATTAAAAATTATTTGTAGACATAGTTTATTGGTAATTTCATATTAGTTTCTGCTTTTTAACAGCTGTATAAAGTAATGTTATTTGTTATATAAAACAACTCAGGTGAAACAAAAACAATGTATGTTTTCAGGGTTGCCAAATCACAAGAATCTGGCATGACACTTTCAGACTCATGCAAAAATCGTACGACAAATCTATATTATACCATTATAAACCTAAAATCAGCTATGTCTAAAGTATATTTTGTAAATACAGAAGCAGACTATTTACAAGGTAAGAACTGTCACATGTGTGCAGACATCTTGAATTGAAAAACACAATTTGGCAACCACACGTTTTATTAAATGAAATAAAATGAATTCGCGTTTTATTTGAAATAATAACACCATCCATATACTACTCTATCTACAATTAAAGTGATAAGTTTGTATGTATTTATCTTAAAAAGAGACTTTAATTTACCAGTGTGGGATTATAGAAAACCAATGCTTAAATCTATGAACACTAAAATATGTTATAGACACGATTGTATTAGGTTTATATTAAGCACTTCACATGCACAATTATTCCAATTGTATTTATTTTCTTATTTTGAAATGCAGCCCCACCTTTATTTAGTAGATATTGATACAACTACAGTATTAGGCTACTTAAATATATATCACACCAAATAGACAGGGGCGGCATGGTGGTGCAGTGGTTAGCACTGTTGCCTCACACCTCTGAGATCCACGTTTGAGTCTCTGCCTGGGTTACATGTGTGTGGAGTTTGTATGTTCTCCCTGTGCCGTCGTGGGGTTTCCTTCAGGTACTCCGGTTTCCCCCCACAGTCCAAAGGCTGATTAGAGTTGCTAAATTGTCCATAGGTGTGAGTGTGTGAGTGACTGGTGTGTGAGTGTGCCCTGCGATAGGCTGGCCCCCTATCCAGGGTTGTTCTCTGCCTCATGCCTGTTGCTTCTGGGATAGGCTCCAGACCCCCCACAACCCAGAAGGATAAGCAGGTTGGACGATGGACAGTTAGACATCATATTCTTCCAGACCTTGGCTTCAAGAAATTTTCTCTAACTGATCCCTGCCTTACAAGAAATACATTAATTCTGACTGGATCTCATTTATGGCATTTTCGTCTAATTTTTATTAGTTTACGAGATTGTCAAAACACTTCGACATAGTCTTAAGGCATTGCAAAATCATTTTTATTTGGTAATAGATAGATAGATATATATAGTCTGAAAATAAATTTCGTTGATTATAATTATGATGAAAAATCATACAAACATCAAACAAAATTAACACTGCTGTGAACCACCCAGTCTCATTGAGATTGCATGGGAGGTGAATGAGGGTAGGCAAGGCCGCAGGGATCTGTCAGCCACCATTTCTGGAGAGTGGGACTGGACCGTGTATCTGGCTGGGGGATCACAGGCTGGGATCCTGAGGAGTTTTGCTGCGGGGTGGATGTGGCAATGCGCTGCATCAGCATGTCCTGACCATCATACACACATGCTATCTATTTCACCAGTGGAAACTGTTAACTGAGGTGTGATTACCTGCTTGTCTTCTCCATCATACTCGCCAGCTTATTCATCTGTGTGGATGTGGAGCTGATGTGTGTGTGCTTGTCGCTATCGGTCTGGCAGCATCTACGGCAGGCTGGCTGCTCTTTGTCACAGTGCCGGTGCTTGTGGGCTCCTCGTCGTCATTGCTGCCGTGGTGCTCCTCAGCATTTGCCGCAGGCCGGCTACTCTTCATCACGGTGCCGGCGCTTGTAGCTTCCCACTTCATTGTTGCTGCCATGTTGCTCCTCGGTCTATGCCACAGGCCGGCTGCTCTTCATCATCACTGCTGCTGTTCTGCTTCTCGGTGTTTGCAGCAGGTTGGCTGCTCTTTGTCACGGTGCCACTGCATGCGGCGCGTGCCTCATTGTCATCACTGCAGTGGTGCTTCTCGGAATTTTCCACAAGCTGGCTGCTCTTTGTCACGGTGCCTCATCATCACTGTGATGTTCCTCGCTGCTCAGGCTCGAGAGGTTTCTCGCATGGTGAGTCCACCTTGCATCTCTTCTTTTTACTCTGGAATTACTGCTGGAGTTCCTCTCAGATAAATCCAGGCCTCTAAAAGGGTATGACATGCAGGGCACATTAACAATACTGTAAATAATGTGTTTACACTTCTTCAGGTTATATAGATGCTCAAAACCTTAGCCTTAATATTTAAGGAAAGTATAAAGTGCCTCACTAGCATTTGTGACAATCATATTTCACATGATGCGCATCCATAATAGCCCTTATTATTCTCTTGCATCAGTATAGTCTCTCTTTGCTAAGTAGATATTTTCCCTCCTGCAGATGAAAATTTCAAGGGTTATTGTAGATATTATGACCTTTTTGTTAAAGTTGACAACATAGACCTAGTGCAGGGCTTTCAAACTGCAGCCCAGTAGGGTGGGAGTCCTGCACATTTTTGGGTTTCCCCTCATTTAATACACCTGATTCATCTTCTTGCACCTCCTTGCATGGCTCCTGCAATCATTTAGCTGAATAATTTGTGGTGGAACAGAGACTGGAGTTTGACACCCCTGACCTAGTGTAATGGAGTCTGGCAAGGGGAGGACTGGCTACACCTTCAGCCGGAATGATTGTGTTCCATTCCTTTCTTCCAGTCTGATCATCTGCAGCACCATGCAATGAATGTATGTTATAACTCCAGGCATCCCAGAATGCAAGATGGAGGTTCTCACATTGGGGTCTGACATCATCTAAGCACCTCACTTGACGTAGAACAGGACATAGGCCTGTTAGCTCCTGATGCTGCTGACAGCGGCTACAGTGTCAATCATGAGATACCGCGGGTCGCTGCTGGCCTGGAACAAACCAGCAGGTTTCAACCACATGCTCAGGCTGAGCTCATACTAAAGCATCTCAAGCCAGTGCAAAAGATGAATGGAGCCCACAAGACTAACCTTGATGTAGCTGCAGTAATGTCCAGCATGGCAGCTGAATCCCTAGTGAACCAGCATGGTGTGCAGGCAGTAAATCAAGGGCTCTCCCTGGGACCTAGACATAAATAGACGCATGTACAGGAACGGAGGGTATCTGACAGCGGGGCTCACATTAACCTCCACATTTCATGGAGCACCATCTTGATTGTATGCCACATTTTCAGAAATACTTTTTAGATGTACTTGCACATGTAACCTTGCACTGCGAGGGGAAGATGGTGGCGCAGGAGGTAGGGCTATCGTTCGGCAACTGGAGGGTCCTCCTGACCCCATCGAAGTGCCCTTGAGCAAGACACTGAACCCCCAATTGCTCTCAGTGAGCTGGTTGGCACCTTGCATGGCAGCCTCCACCACCGGTGTGTGAATGTGTGTTTGGATGGGTGAATGTGAGGCATAAATTGTAAAGCGCTTTGAGTACTTGGAAAAGTAGAAAAGCGCTATATAAATGCAGTCCATTTACCATTTACATAAGAGACCAGACTACGCCACCCAAGGCCCTGCCCCTTAGGATGTATATGATTAACCCCAGAACTTCCACCTGCAGCTACATTGCATGAACACACAGAGACGCATATCCTAGAATTAAAACAGTTTAACACAAAACTTAAAAACCACTGTTAGAGCCATTCTTTGTGCTGTAATTAAATTTGCACATTTAATTATTTCAGTTTGATATTTTAGTAATAGTTGAATGAGTTTTTATTTTGTTATAATACAGATTTATAAACCTTCGTCGGTCGTAGTTGTCACGTGATGCAATTTGATTGGCTACTGAATTTGCTATAAAAGCGTAAGGACGCATAAGCTAGCAGAAGCCTTGCGTCCAGGAGCATCACAGTTTTTCAACCGTCACACTGGGTACTGTATCTTTATAGAAAGTAGGATTCCATCTTTAAGCAAAAATACCACCATACGAAAAGACTGGATTCAAGACGTTTTATTTATTCACCCTGGAGATTTGTCGCATATGAAATACCTTAGAGTATAAAAAGTCGAAAAACTCACTCAAAGTCTAAGAAAAACTTGTTGAAAGTTAAAGGATGTACCTTGCGTCGGCTGAATTAAGCTTTCCCTGAACCAGGTCTGATATTCTCTCCTACTTTTAGCCT
>JAABNY020000118.1:122220-140329 GCA_015164015.2 Brevimyrus niger | reverse complement strand
CAGGATAAAACAAGAAGAGCATTTTTTTTCTTAATGGCCTCCAAAACGATAAAGATCTTATCCCAACATTACCCCTGTCCTGCTCCGATCGTCCGCTCATTCCGTGTGCCACGTCCCCTTGTTAACGTCGCGTGGGATCCCCATGTGATCAGCTGTTTCTGTTTGTTGTCATTAGTCCTCCGTATTAAGTCTGCGTTTCAGTTTGTTTCCCCAGTCCAGTCATTGGGTACTTTCGACTTGCTTACAGCGCTGGCTTAAAGCAACGCATTCTGAATCTGATCCTGATGCAATGCATTACAGTTAGATGTATTGCGACCTCTCACCCGGCTGCATATACTGGAACCGCCTCTGTGATGACATACCTTTGGCCTTATTGGCTAAAGCGTTTAGTTACACGCATGACGTTTGTATCCCAAGCAGTTCCGATGCGTAATCTGCTATTTCTCCCGAATATGACGTGAAGCAGTGAGAACTGTTTTCAGTTACCTGGTAAAGTAAATTCAGTTACCTGCTAAAGTTTAAATAAATGACATAAATGCTCTAATAGTACATATAAGTTAGCATTTTATTTATTGTTAGTTACTGTAATGTTGCACTGATTTATTTGGTTAATCGTCCAGTCTGTAAAGAAGGCATTCAAGTAAGAATTACATTGTAGTATGACTCATTTCCTGGCGCATACAATTTATATTAGGCCAGCATTCACGGATCGACTTCTGATATTCAGATTGAGTTCTAGGTCAAATTGGTTTGGCCGATTTTCAAGAAATTCAAGTTCTAGTGAGTTTGAGAACCGAGGTACCACTGTATATTTAAGTGTAAGCATCGGCTTTGGGTCCTGGCTGAGGAGCGTGTGATGGTGCTCATGTCAGAGCTCTGAGTACTACCTGTATCCATCCAGAGGCGTCTGCCTTGGGTCCTGGCTGAGGAGCGTTTGATGGTGCTCACGCCAGAGCTTTGGGTCCTGGAGTGTGCTATTTATCCCATCTCATTCTTGTAGTGTTGGAACTGTGTGTGAAGAATCTAAGCAGCATCTCTTCAGATATGACTATTACTTACTATTATGGACTTGGAAAATAAGTCTGGCAAAAATGTTTTTTTTTTTCTGCTAACATTTAAATAACGTGAATCCTTGGGTGATTTTAGATGGTAAAAGCTTTCACCCTTTATTTCTGCTTCACAAATGTGATGCATTTGAAGCCTCATTCTTAGGGTGGCTCTTGTCATTTAATGTGGCCTAATATGTAAAGCAAGTTTTTGTTGTGTTATGGTCCTGTACTTATTGTTTATTAAAAAAATATTTACACATTGGCTTATTACTTATGGGATTATTCAGTGAAATGGGTATTGAACCTTGACAATTAAAATTCCTGGGAGGACTAGTGGGAGTGAATTTGCTCTTTATATGACTGTAGACTTATTGTCTGAGGCTTGATCTTCAGATCTTCGGGTCTTGACTTCAGTTGGAGGAGAGTGGTGAGGATTATGACAGTAGCTGCTGGTCAGTCGTTGGAGGTGCACTTCATGCAGAAGACTTTGCTTTCATCCGGCTTCAAGTACACACATGCAGAAATTAGCCATTTTATAACCAGTAGTCCAAAATATGGCCCCTTGTTCAGTCCACCTGTATGAGTGTTCAGATATTTTTCTGTTTTTTAGGGGATCCAAAATGCAACATATTTGCCAAAAAATTGAATGACTCAAAAGAAAACAATTCAGTCAGCACCCTAATGTCCATTAATTCCACTACATGCTTGTAAAAGTAGCCAGCCAAATGCACATCCTGTATATCCTGTTATTAATGAAGGCTGCCCTGCTTCCAAAATTTGCTCTGATTTCTTTCTGCAGTTGAAATAAACGTTTCTTAGGTACTGTAAATGGGGCCCCTGGATTGCTTTTGGTGTGTGTTCTCTGTGATCCTCCGCCCTGATACCAGGCAAAGCTCCAGCCTCATTGTCACCCTGCATTGGATAGGAGGTCATTAAAGACAGATTTTATCTGTCAATCAGATCTAGGGCCAAAGGCAAAATTAGCATCTAATAAAAACATTTTAACCAAATAGGAAATGTAGCTGGAGTGTTGTAACTGAATGTGTAAACGAGAGAAATGGTTAATGCTGGGCAGGGAAATACCAACTGAATTCCTGTTTGTTTTCTTTGATCGGTTGAGTTGGGTATATAGTCACTCTGCAGGAAAATTTTGTAGATGCATACCATAATAATGTCGAAGGCAGTGCCTTAAAGGCCCCAAGATTTGCAGTTTATTTTAATGAAACCTGTCAGTTTCATTAAGGTGGAATGGCTTCTCATCAGACTAAAGGTATGATGGTCTGTAGCTGCAGAATTCCTGTGAAAGGGACGATGGGGGATTCACAGGGAAAATCTCCATGAAGCATAGAGATAATCACCACGGTGGTACTTGTGTCTGATGGATGAACATCTATATGTCAAGTACAGTGTGATGTATATCTGGGTAATTTAAATGCTTCACACATTTTGTGTATAATGCTGAACAGTTTGTTTCTGCCATTGGGAAGGTCACAAAGAAGGTTTGTGCAATCCTCTCCGTAACACATTTCTTTTTACTACTTTTGTGACACTTAGTAACACTGTGTCTGAAAGAGGAGAATGCTGTTGATAATCAGTTTTTCTGTGTACTTCAGTGAGTGGGGAAAGGGTTTTAAAAATGAACGTAACACAAGAGCAACAGTTCCATCACTTCTGAAAAGGAATGACAGGTAGTGCTGGAACCTTGTCTGTATAATGCTGATCTGCTGTGAATGGTGTCTATGTGTGTCAGTGTGGCATTAGGAATAGGGAGCTTGGGTGATTAACTCTGCTAATGGATACGCACAGTGGTTGCCAGCGGCAAATTATGGGGGTCCTTGTTTCTCCCATGGGCTGACAGGTGTCCAGAGCCTTTGGGGGAGGGGGGCGGAACTTCGACAGCTACCTTGATCGTTCATCTCCATGGCTACGTGGCTAAGTCTGTCTGCATGCCAACACCCGCATATCAGGTGTCTGCCAGTTCTCCATGTGGGCTGCAGTTAATGTCTTCTTCCTCAACCATGCATGTGGTCTCATTTTAAAGGCAACCTTTGATATACCTTCAATGTTCATCTTGGTTTCTAAGTGTGTGTGTGGTTTGATTCTTCAGAGAATTCAAACATTGGCAGTCAGGAATCTTAAGAAGTGCTGGCCTTATGGTGATGCTCAGGTAAGTAAAGAATAAACAGCAGCAGCAGCGTGACCAATGCTGGCTTTATGACATTCTCAGTGTATCATGTTCTTGCTTTATTTGGCGAAGGACCACGGCAGGGCTGCCAAAATCTGAATATTATCATTTTCTTCTTTTTGTGTTGTGACACTGGGACTAGGACTTAGCAGAGATTCTCTCTCTGGCCTGTAACCCTTTGGATGTAATTGTTCTCTCCTGGGATGTTTCATCTTACAGAGGTTAGGCAGGTTTTTATTTTTGTTTTGCCTTGGGGGTGATTAGGCCATTGCTAGATATGGGTGCAAGTACCTTTTATTAAACTTCAACCTACAAACATTATTAAAAATAAGGACACTGGACTTTGACACGCTCATGGTTTAGGGTCTGTCCATGGTTACGTTTTAGTACATTAATATGGACACACTTGGCTTTTTAGGTTCTATTAAAGCAAGTTTGACTGTTTGGTAAAATGTTGCTTGGTGCTTAAGGGGAAGGATCAGGTCATTTTGGGTGTGAAAACTTTAATTCAAGTTTTATTGAAAGAGAGTATTTTTAATTACACAAAACAAATATTTTAGTGGAGACAACTCTAGTTTAAGAAAAGGGAAATCAAGAAATTAAAACGACTCATGTCAAATCAATTCATCTTTATTGACATAGAATAGACAGCAGGTTTCAACCAAAGTGCTGCACAATAAACTCAAGGTAACACAAACATTTAAACAATTAAATAGAGGGTAAAAAAAGCAAAATCTATAAGGAAAATATAAGAAAATAAATGATTAACAGATTAGGAACCAATAAGGTAAAAAACATAACCAACAACAGAATAAACCAAGGTAAAACAGATGACTGAAAGCAGTCTTTAGAGTGACTAAACCACTTAGGAAAATAGAGCTTTTTAAATTGGACTTAACAATTATCTCCTATGAGTCTTAGGCTGATATAAGGCCCTCCGTCTGGGTTTATTGTGAGCTAAACAAGCATAACACTAATATGAGAAACTTCGGGAACAAACGTGGGACAGGTTGACTGAATTGATTTAGACAAATATATTGTAATGTTAAGTAGGAAACAAATTTTCCAGCAGCAGAGTTGACTTGGTAATTGTACAAACCAATGGTAGTACATAATATGTAGTACATAACATTATTTGTCATGATGTGTGTTGCAGCGAGTAAGCAGGGGAGGCGAGAGCAGCCAGGTTTAGGGAAACAATGGGGTTTATTGGGTAGAACGGACTGGGTACTCACAAACATGTAGACGTCAATGACAGCTCTCGGGTAGACTGACTGAGACACGGACTAAATAGAAAAGACAGGCTAGACCGAACGAGCACCAGGTGAACACAATCAGGCAAAAACTAAAAGTAACGAGGTGGGCATGGCACACAGGAAGGATCGTACGGAGCAGGGTGTGACATTATTAAAGTATTTCAAATATTTTTGTATATTGTTAATCCTGTTTTCAAACATCAAAATTATTCAACAAAACTTGGGTTTTGGTTCTACAGAAAGGCAACCATGGAAGTATGAAGGGAGACTCAGCCATGATACTGCGCTCAGCTCTCCATTCTCAATGGCACCACAAATAAATCGGTGTTACTGCTTCCTATACAGGGAGACTCAGCCATGATACTGCGCTCAGCTCTCCATTCTCAATGGCACCACAAATAAATCGGTGTTACTGCTTCCTATACAGGGAGACTCAGCCATGATACTGCGCTCAGCTCTCCGTTCTCAATGGCACCACATTAGGGATAAACATAAAGGAGAGCTGAAGCCAGCTGTCTTTCCCCGGGTTTGATTGACAGATATAAGGTGGTGGAATACAGCCCTTATGTTTGTGCCCCAGGGGACTGCTGTAAAGTGCAGCCACGTGATTGGTTATTGGTATGTTGCCTTTTTTGCTTTAAGGCTGTTTTGTGCCTGATATGAAAAGAGGTGGTACCATCAGGACATTAATAGAGCCAAACCTCTACAGTACATGCCTTTAATTTTAAAACTACAGGTAGGATGCCATCATGGCCCCTAGCGGTTAATTTTGCTTTTTGTTTTTTGGAAGATTTATGTTCATATTATAAAAGCATCATTAGGTCATCCATATCTGATAAGAAATGAATTTTAATAAGGGTAACAATAAACCTGCTTGCACATCAGCTTAACAAAAAGTTCCTGTTCATGTTAGTGTGAATAAAAACAACAGTGTTATAATGTTTTACCAGTGAAACGATCAGAATAAATGTATGACCTGTATGTCATGGAGAAATTTCTGCAGGTTTACAAAGACCTTTGTCAGTGTCATTGCTTTCAAGACGAAGGACTTGGGCGGGTATTTTGACAAACAAAATGATTTTATTGCCCCAAATGACTGGAAACAAATTGAACTGTGACTGAATAAAACGAGAAGATCACAATGAGGAAAGTCATAGGCTGACAGGAGAAACAACATTAATGACTGTACTGGGATATGGAAAGCACTTGTGTATGAGACTGACAAGGAATCTAATGAGAGTCAGCTGAGAGTGATTAACAGAACGGTTAGGAAGGAAAGGTAAAACAAATGAGTAAAAGGTGGGACTTGTTAAGGTGACACCAGGGAGGAGACAAGAGGGTCAGGTGGACATAGCAGGCCGTGTCATTAGACTAGAAAAGGGTCTCACTGAATTTCTTAAATATGACTGTTACTTGGCTTAATAAAGAGTATTTGAAATATTCAGAGTTAACAGAGAGCATTATGCTGCATTCCATTTGCCCTCGGAACTCGGATTCCGAGTTGGATTCCGAGTTTGGAAGCCGGAAGTGACGCTATGCGCGCTCCCGTTTCTCGGAAATCCGAGAAAAATCTCGGATAACGCAGAAGATCCCGAGTTCAGAATCCAACATGGCTGTGCCCTTTAACAACAGAAGGGAAAGTTGTAGTTCTATCCTGTTTAAGCACTACTTCTCATTTGTGGCTCATTAAATCGGTCGCACACACCATACCGTCCAACTTATCTGTGGACGTGTTGCTACGGAGTTTTATACGTGAAGCACCGCGCATAATGTGTTATCAAGTGATAATGCTAACAATGGCTACCAATTAACCGGTCTATAATTGTATTTAATGATTAGTCGGATATTTGTCGGATTTAAGGTAGTTTGGGCTAATCGTATGTGAACGAAGATAAAGGCCATTTAAACTGAGGTACCTTAAATCCGACAAGTTGTCCGGCAAAGCAAAAAAATCTTGCTTTTTCATATGGGTCCATGGTATTGCTACTTTTGTGGCAAATGGAATATATCCGACTCGGTTTTCCCGAGTTTTTAACGCATGTGGCGTAATATCGGAATCCGAAAATCGGATCCCGAGGCAATTGGAATGCAGCATTAGCAACAGCGTATGGTAACTATTTGGTGACCTTATAGTAGTTTGACATTACACAAATGGTACGGGACTATACAATAAAAAAAAATAATATTGTAGTATCTGTTAGCTTCAGCCATAACACCATGTCAAGAATCTATTCTGATCCAAAGCTCTTGTATTAGCAGTCCTCAAAAGGACTCCCAACGACACCCAACGAGCACCGAACTGATTACGCAAAAGAAACACAGGGTTGTCAGACGCTGAACTCTAAGATAGGCACAGTGGGAGATTTTCGTAAGCTAATTACACATGAGGATCAGACAGGGTACACGCAAGATACGGGCAAACACACGCGCAACAATAAGGAATAGAACCATTAACAATAACAACAACAATACAAGGGCTATTTACAACTTGCGTGCGGGGTATGCTGGGACATGTGCAAATCGACCAGACAGCACTTGGCTCACCGACGCCACAATACAGTATTATCACGCATATAGTACCTCTACTGTTACCTTCAGAAACAGAAACGTATTCAATTTGGCTATCTCAGGCAATTTCTGTATATCGACTATACATCATGGAAACTTTTGCGCACGAGTTTTCTGGTTGCAGATTGTCATTCGATCATGCTATTACCGAACATTCAACAGAAAGATCCCAATTTTCGTTACTCCTTGTCATGTTTTCCACAAATATAAATTTCCTTGACAGCTGTTATTGCGTATGGATTAATTACATGATGTTCATAACAAAGCATGCAGAATAAATGGATATTTGTCAAGCAATCGATTTAGTAAATAAATGTGTCCGTGAGACGGGCCCCATAGATAAGACAATATCTTCAGCGTCAGGAAAATATTACCATGCTAATTCCGTTATCTTGCCACACATTATTTATCAGAGAACTTGCCTAGCTTTCTTGCCTAACACACACACACACACGCACAGGTTATAGCCTACTTCCACACACACAATTGCCCCTATTCCCAATATGGTAGCCTGAAACAATTTCGTTGTGGTCCAGAAGTTCCAGACTAAAGCAAAGCTTTCTGTTTTTTTCCCTGGGGATCTAAGCATTACTAAACATCGGGAATATGGTCATTGTGTAATTAATATGGTCCCGATGTTCAGTACACTGCATTGAACGATGCTCTAAAGTGAATGCATGTGAGCTGTCCAGGTGCTGAATGACTGCACGGCAGCGCGACTGGAAATATGGCTTCGCGTTCCGCGTTTCACGCCATGCTGTGTGAGGTTGGCCAACAAAACATATACTGGTTAAAAAATCTCGTTGAATGATAATTCCAACGAGTTCTGATTATTCTGCATAGTACTAAAGACGTAATATTTAATTTCCGAGGTTTATTATCATAAAAATGTGTGTTAAAAATGATGTGGAAAAATATCATCTGTCAAAAACACTAACATTTATTCATGCCAAATATCAAGTCAGTGCTTTTTTAGGTGTTGAAAACTGCTACGCTAAAATTACTCCCTAGAATACATTTCAATGTAATTTATACGTGCTACGTCGAAGTTAATCTGTTTTTTACCCCGTACAAAAAATAACATTCGCGAAGACAAACGAGTTCTGGCAATTGATTAATAGCTATAGATAATCAACACGGACAGCTGCAATAACAGGCAGAAGCGAGCAGCATGTAGAAGAATGCAGAAAGGGATGGGCTTCGCATTTTTTGCTCTCTGGGCTCTGCGCTGCACGAAAACGGCTTTATTTGTGGAAAAGACGACGAAGTATCAGGCCACTCGTCCTTTTTTGAATAACTTACACACCGACCGTGGATCGCTGCCTTCTTTCCTACAACTATTTTAGGTTATAGAAGCACTTTAATGTGAGGCACGCTTGTAACTCGCTAGGCGCATCTTCTCTCCTCTTCCTCCCTGGTTCTCTCCGATACTCGGTTGCTTGCAGTTAAATTATCTACTCAGGAACTCGACCAGCACAGGACTGTGCGAATTGCGGAGCGGCCCCGAGTCCCGTAGCGCATGTACAGCGGCGTTATGGACAAATCGGAGGACATGGCTTCAGTTTGCGAGTTCGATCCAGGGACGGGCAGCATCCCTGCTACCAAAGTAGAGATCACCGTTTCCTGCAGGTGAGCCTGTTACGCTGATCCCAATGCTACTGATCTAAGTCGGATTCATGCTCCAGACTTGAAAAGCATTAAAACAGCTGTGAGGATCTGGGATCGCAATGATGCTGCGTTTAACTTGTTTTATATAATGACTAAAACTGCGAATCGGGATCCGTTTCAGCTGCAAAACATGTATACGTTCAATGTAAAAGCTTAATTCAAATTGTGATTAGGCAACTGCTAGACATCTAAAGATAGTGATCTATACATAGTGTATTGGTAATCTTAACAGAATAAGCATGAGGATACTTCTCTGTCTGGTGTCTGAAGCTGTAAGATGAAACCTTGGGGGAAGGGAAGTCTTATAAGTCTGATTTCGAGGCTTTCTATCGTACAGTTTGTTAAAGTTCGACAGGAATGTTTTATGTTTATAAGGCATCGGGATACTCTACTGAAGTAATTTATTTTCAATTCTCCCCAAAGATTTTCCGTAAAGTTCTCTGCTGCTTATGATTTATAAGAATTGTTTTACTGCAATTGCATTTCTTGACAATTTCATTTAGACACCTACTTTCTGCAGCACAGCTTTTGTGCAGGTGTGCGTACTGGGAATGAGGTCTGTTCCCAGTGATTTTGCGGCTTAAATAGCGCTGAGCTCTTTTAACTTATGTTGCTGGAAAAGGTTAGAATGAGGTCCTTACGGCTTGATTTAAGACAAAAGGGAACTAACTGTTCATTAAGATATAAAGTTAACTAGCATGTAAACATTAATAGCGATTATTGCAGTGCAGGGGGAAATCTGTGCTGTTGCTTTAGGGTGTAAAAACTTTGCAAGCTGCTTTTAAATAATTGCGTGCTGTATTCACTACAGGTTACTATTTTTATGTGTATAAGCACTTCCAGTTTATCTTCAGGGGTCGCCTATTGGCATATTTTGTTGCTGTTGCTAAGTCCTGGTCGTAGCTGGGACGTACGGTGGAGGTAAGCAGCAGTACATGCTGTCGGAGCGGTCAGGCCTGAATCCGTTTGTTATGACTGAGGGCGGATTGTCCCCGCCCCCCGTGGCCGTTCTCACACCTCCTACATACCCGCCTGACAATTTCCCTAAGGTACAGTCAACAGTGTGATGTAATCACTAATAGCTCTCTTGTATTATTGCCATTATTACTTTGTTTATTTATATAACCTATTTATATAAATAGGGCCACAATTTAAAACACATTATACAGTGGGTGAAAGTATGAGTAAAAGTGTTCAGCAAAGCATCAGAGTTAGTGGATATCTAGTAAATACATGACAGTGTAAGCTTCCCACTACTGATGTATTTGTCATAACCAGGACCTTGTGACAGTCCCTACAGCATTAGTCCTACAGTGTCAGTCCTGCGTCCACTTCCGCTTCACCTGCCATTCCTAAAGGTACCATATTCGCAGGCCCGTTTACTATGGTTCAGTGTGGGCCAGTGAGTAGACTTCGTGAAAGTGGGGACTGCAGCTTCTGGGTACCTGGCTGTGCCGCGAGGTGAGCTGCGAATGAAACACACAGGCATTTCCTCACATTTCTGCAGTGGGTGTCCTGTAACAGCCAAGTACGCTGATTAAAAACATCAGGGGTTGCCTATGAAACGGTGAAGAGCCCGGGATTCCCCTGTTATGCAGCAGAATGCTGAGGACGAGCCGAGGCGCTGTGTGGGCGGCTCCCATTCCACCATGAGGGGGTCCCCTGGCTTTTGGCCGTTTGCTGTGGTTTGGGCTGTTTTCGCTTACTTTATATGCATGGGTGCAGACATCTATAAGTACGTGTTTATCTTATAGTTTTCTTTGGCGTGTTGAAGTTTCACTTTTGCTACTTAGGCTTGCATCTTGTGAATTCTGCTTTATCACTGATGAGTGTAAACATGGCCGTGGCATGCTGCCATTTCCCTGTGTCAGGTTGCAGTTTCTGCCCAGTCTGCTGCCGTCTTCCCAATCTGTTCTTTCCGATCCTTTCCTCCATGTGCCGGTGTTTCCCATTTCGTCGGTGTTTTCCCTCACGCACACACACACATTTCTTTCTTGAACGTCATCCGTCCTCTTTCTCCATGGTGTACATAACAAGGCCGGTCACCTCACCCATGCTGAGGACGTCGTTCATATGAATGAGGGATGAAGGTCTGTTGACGATGCAAGTCAGGTAGATGGCAGATGACCCCCCTGTATTAGCGAGTTTCATTACTGGCCTCTTCTGTGTTCTGCATCGTTACGCTGTTTCAGTGACACACGCACGCATGCTTTCTTGGTGTCACCGCCTTGGATACACTATCATCAGGATGCAAAGCCTCCATGGTCAGGGCCCCACACGGTGCTGAGGGTGCCAGTTATTAAACACCTGAGTGGCACAGCTGAGTCTGCATTGCAGCAGAAGTGTTGGGGGGGGGGGGGGACACCTGCAGGGCTTCGCATATCAATGGCACTGACTTTGCTTCTGGCAGCTGAATGACGGGCCAGGGGGGGGGGGGGTGCCTGGCCGAAACGGCGGCCCTCTGAGCTCTGCCTGTGAGAACTGCTGCTAAGTGACACAGCCACGGCCGTCCCTGCTGCTCCTTCTGCTGGGGGATGAACTGACATGGTGATCAGGGCAGCTTAAGACGTCCCGATGCGATGACACGCCGCGTCAGTCATGGCGTAGCCTGTCCGGTAGGGTGGCACTTCGTGCGTGATGCAGCGCAGGCCAAGGGAAGCCACAACTGGTGCTCACCGCGGTGCTGGAATCTGATTGGAGCAGAGCTCTCGTCTTCCTGCGACTCCCTACTGATGATGTGCTTGTTTGCAATTGTGATGTAGGTATGATAGCAGTGATTCTACAGTAATTGTTATAATTAGGAACTCTGTGAGGACCAATCACAGTAGGACCTGCAGCTTAACAAGGACCAGTCAGAATGACATGCACAAAATGGAATAAACCTAAACTGGACATACAACTTCATGCAGTATGAAGCCTAATCGGGTGTTATTGTGCAAATAAGTTCACATCTATGTGTGTATGTATGTATGCGTTCACACAGAAATATTTGCATATATTTATTACCTATGTGAGCTTATCTGTCTAGCCGATAAAAACAAAATAACAAGACATTTGCTTGTGTGCCAATCAGCAAGCAGAAGGGCCCTGCAGTAGGGGCTGTGTGATCAAAAGGTACGAGGCACCATGCTGCACTTCAAAGCTCTAGGAAAACAGCTCTGTTCTGAGGAAGAAACGAGGGCTGCTCAGCCGGACGACTCGAGGACACCCTGCAGGTGCAATGCCTGGATTACTGATGTCAAGCGCGATAAACAAGCTGTTATACCTGGCTGGTCTCTCATGGCGATTCGCTATCCTCACAAGAGTCAGTAGATTTTAAGGTGGATAAGCTTAATAAATATGTCTAGAGCTGCACATGTGTTGGTTCATAGCTAGTAGGCAGGATACAGTGGGGCCCTGTATATATTTTTAGAGACTGTTGATTTTGGTCGAGCCCACCCTTGCTGGTGAGAGCCCTCCTCTTTGATCAGTTTCCTCCTCCATTCATTCCTCAGGGATCATCTCCCTCCTTTATTGGTTATTCCCTCCTTCAGTCATCTCATCATTGGCCAGACTTTACCTTGTCTGTCGTACCCTCCCTCATTAGTCGGTACTCGTATTAGTCATGCCTGTTGCTTCCTCCGTCACAACAGGCTGATATTACTTCACACAGAAATATGCAGTTACCCGAGTGCCAAATTTTTTTACAAAAACCCAGCATTCAGCTGCCTTCATAGCTGTAGGTCTCTTTGTTTTTCCTAATCCCGTGAGCTATCGCTGTCAGTGCTCTCTGTTCTTTGGGAACCTGAGGAGTGCTTAACTACAAGACCAGGAGTAAAAATGTCTGGGCTGCAGAGCCTCGCTTACAAACACTCATAGCAGCAGTGGGGTGCTGGGTGTATCAGCACCTTCACTGTTATTTGGCACATCACCTGTGAGACAGAAAGCTAAAAGAAAGCATGTGACCAGGGACAGCAGTGGGGACTCCCATGAGGCGGCCTGCTAGCTGATGCTGCTGCACGGCGGTGCTGCTGGGGCTGCACAGTGTAAACGGTGGGGGAGGCCGTGCAGCAGGAATGTGCTGTGTGGGATGCAGAGGAAGGCTGTGCGTCGCACAGGTTAAGTATCCACATCTCCTATTAGGTTAAGTATCCACATCTCCTATTAGGTTAAGTATCCACATCTCCATTTCCTCTGTGTTATGTCTCACATTTATTAGTGTTTCTGTTTGTGTGTTACATGGTCATATTACCTGCATGTTGTGTATGATTACTAAGTTTCTCTGTGTTTGTGTTTGATTCAATATATGTGTTTGCAAAAGCTGGAACTCCAGTGAGTGGGAGGCAGGGGTGTGTGCTGGTTGCCACGAGTTACAGGAATTATGTGTGTGTAATGGGGGGGGGGGGGGGGCAGTGCTGTGGTTCACTGGAATGTTTGTGCGTCTGCCTGCATACTGAGCCCTGGGCATCATTGGGGGTGACAGTCTGACTGCACTGTGGCTAACTGTGGGATATACAGCTCTGCAAAAAATTAAGACACCACAGCAACATTTTAAATTTCACTCATTTCTCGGTTTATGGGTCTGCGTCTGTATAAAATGTACATTTTTTTAAAAAATTCCAACCTCTGTTTCTCATTAATGAAGGGCTTCTTCGCACCTGCACTTAATGTTTCCCATTCCTTTTGAAGGTCACTTGATGTCCTCTGGTTCGTGAGGCACCGTTTGATAAGTTGACTGTCATCTCTGGCATGAGAAAGTCTCCTCTGCCCTCTGACAGGCTGGTCTTTGGTTATTGCCAGTGTCTCCTGCTTCTCCTGGTTCTTGTGTACTATGGTCTTAAAAATATTGATCCTGGAATCACCCTGCTGCTCAGAGTAACCTTCTGCCAACAGAAACAGGGCTAAACCAGGATTTAACTTTGCAGAGTGATCTCCATATTTTTTTTTAAAAGCGAGGTGGGAGGTGGGGGCAGAGGACCGTGGTGTGGAGCTGTTCGGGATGTTGGTAGCCACAGTGTTGCTGAGAGTTTCATTTGATGTGAAGGGTGGCAACATGAACACTTCACTTCTCCTTCCTGTCCCAACACCCTGAGCAGGTCTGCTAAGCCAGAGAAAGTTTGGCTGCTCCCCCGTCTGCAGAAGACAGACTCAATGATGAATAATTCATGGCCCAGCTGTTTGTAGAAGCTTGTAAGTGCTCTTCACAGAGCACCTGTTTAGGTCTCCTTCCCTGCCTTCCTGGTTTTAACCTTCCACTGCACTAAGCACAAATGGGACACTAACTTTTGATGGTAGAAGAGAAGCCATATGGTTTTGCCAAATGCCATTTGATTAGCTGAGAAGTCGTGTGACTGGAACTGCAGGCAGTAAAAGAAGGATTTAGACTTTCACAACAGTCACTGGGAACAGGGTGAAGAAGAGTGCTGCTAATTATAGCTTATGACAGCAGCCCACCTCCTAATTAAAGAAATAGCACTAAGGCACTTATGAGGATTAATAACCCTCATAACATGTTCTTTGTCACTGCCACACTTCAGCATTATGTATTATTTTCTGTTTGCAGTTTCTGCACTGCAATGCACTGTCCCCCTGGAAAGGAATTTAGGGATGGATGGATAAATTACTGTGTAACTATGACAATTCAGTTACTGGACTTGGACTTGGTTCTATGGCTACTTCAAAAAAGGGAATCAAAACAGTGGTACTGGAAAAGCAGAGTTAGTGATAGCATCCCTTACAGATTCACTAATGCATTAGGATGAGTCCCAAGAATGGTGATAAATGACAGAAGGTGGTAGTTTACAGAGAAGGTCTTCTCCTAGGTAACAAGAAACAGGCAGTCCAACTCTGTAGATTGTAGCTCTTAAATTCGTTTTGGAAGTACAGTGGTACCTCGGTTCTCAAACTTAATCCGTTCCGAATCCTAAAAAGTTCAAGTTCTGATCAAATTTTTCCAATAAGAAATAATGGAAAACCAATTAATTGGTTCCCAGCCCCCCAAATTTGCACCTAAATACTAAATACTTCTTACTACCTAAATACTTTGAGTTCTAGTGAGTTCGAGAACCGAGGTACCACTGTACAACATTTTTCATCTTTTGCCAGTTTCTGTAGTACATAGTATGCACACTGCCTGCTGGTTCACTGGTGATATACCCATTGTGTGTATAATCTCTCCTGCTGTATCTAGTTCCTACCAAAAATAAGGTGAGATATAAAAGCAGTGTTACCTCACAGCCACAAAACTGTCACGCTTGATAACTACAGATTATTGAATACTTTTGTCTAATGAAATACGTCCCCTGGGGCTAGAGAACAATTAATTATGTTGCTACAAAAAAATAGAGGATTAAAGATAAAATCATTTTTCCAGTGCTATGTCTAATTAGTTATGTAATTAACGAGAATAATACTGATATTGTTTTCCTGCTGGATATAGCCTTGTGTTTTCTCTGAACATTGTCCTTTGTGATACTAAGAAAATTGCCTATATAGCCAAGTGAAATAATAAAAATTTGAAAGATTAGAGCTTTAGAATGTAACAACTGGGAGGAAGGTAAAAGGAAAGAACCTTAAACAGAAAAAATATTGTCAATGATTTATAGTTAATTACCATTGGATTTGTGAAACGATTAACACCATGTTTGATTTCAGCTTAGGAATAGTGGTATTAAATACTTTTAGGCAGCATTCAGTTTTTAGAAATGATCCTTGAAGTCAGAAAGAGCTGGGGGCCTGTTTTCGGTGTCAGGTAGCATAGCTGTGGGAAACTGCTGCCCCTCCTGCGGTGGCTGGCCCGTCCCATTTGCCTCGTCAGTTATAAGCACACCAATAACTCAAAGGTTGTTTAAGCTCCCGTTTGTAGCCAAGCTCAGTGGTTCTTCTCAGAATAAAAACAAAAGAAGGTGAGGAGGATGCTGTGAAACATTTATATAAACCTGAACAATCCCAATATAGGACTGTTGCTCTCTGTGGTTTTGAGATCAATTTCCCAGTTAAGGTGTTGAAAGCAGTGGTCAGACTAGTGGTTAAAATTCCATAATAGACCCTATGGTGCTTAGTAACCACATTTATTAGGAAAAAATCTTAAAAAAAAGGTCATCTAAAAGTGAACAAGTTATATGTAATATCATGGACCATTTTAGAATATCAACATGGCTATCCATTTATGCACATACAGTTCAATATGCAGAAGCTTATTACAGTGGTACCTTGGAACACAAACTTCGTTCTAGAAAGTTGGTCGAATTGCGATTTGGTTGAGGTCCAAGTTGAATCTCCCCATAAGAAATAATGTAAATAAATTTAATCCATTCCAGACTCAGAAATGGAAACATTTAAATCTATCTACCTCTGACTAATGATAAAAAGCATTGACAATGAATATAAAGCTTATACACACATAAAAAAAGCAATAAACGTGTAATAAATGACCCTTTTTGAGCTCTTTACTTGTATTGAGGTGAGCTGATGGCCCACTGGCAGTGGTAGGTGGAGAGGAGGAGGGATGGAGGGGTTATTGTTTGGGTGGGGAGACACGTCTCCATCCGTACAAGCAGACTTGTTTTGTTCTGATAGCAGAGAATCCACAATGATGTGTGACCCTTAACCGCTGAGTTGTGAGGGCAGTTTAAGAAGCAGACCTGCTGCTCTGTGTCCATCTCAGGAGCCAGGGAGAGCTTTCATAATGCATTTGTGGCCTCCTGTTCAACAAAATAGTCTATGCTGGAAAGTGAATAGTTTCACTTTGGTCTCCTTTCTTTTGCAAATTACTGTCCCAGCTTGCAGAGGGTAGAGGGTTAAGGATGCGTATGCGGGACATGACAGATACTGAGTTTGAAAAAGGTCACAGAAGGAAAAAGGGACTTTTTTGAATTATTTTTACTGGGATTGAAAAATTCTCAATGGGAGGAAAACCATAATGGAAGTCAGTCAGTTAGCTAGTTTGGAGCTCACTTTTCGGGGTTGTGCGTGTTTCTGCGAGTGCATGCATGTTAAAATGCTGTAATTATCATGCTGGGCTTCTTTTTTAAATGTATTTCTGTTTTCAGATGTGTAGAATCACAGGTTGGTTGCTGAATATAAGATGTGCCAAATCCCACAGTAACAACCATATTCCTCCTGCTATGAGAATTGTCCAGACCTGTTAGCGTGATTCATTTTTTATTTATGGAGACCTTTTCATTTATGCCAGCATCTCATCTACTGCAGATCCATTCTCAAAAATCATCTTCTAAGCAAATACACTCAGCAGTAATCAAAGAACATGTCTTTGATCTGAAGGCTTTTTTTTAATACAAACGATATGGTTTTGATAAACAGTGTTGCTGGCATGTAAGGGTGTTTAAAATAAGGAATTCAAAAATAAGGCTTTAGGGTCTTAATTTGTTTGCTTTCCTTAAGATTTTTGTCTGTTTTATTATGCTTATCTAGTAGAGTTTGAGGTGAGAATGCAGGAAACTGTCAGAGGGCACATAGTCGGGGGGGACTGTCAGAGGGCGTACAATTTGGGGGGGACTGTCAAAGGGTATACAGTCGGGGGGGGTCCGTCAGGGGGCGCACAGTCGGGGGGGTCCGTCAGGGGGCGCACAGTCGGGGGGGACCGTTAGGGGGCACACAGTCCCGGGGGACTGTCAGGGGGCAAGTCACCCAAATGTATGTTTTTTTAATTTTTTTTAGAACTAGAATATTCAGAGGAGACATCCACACGTAGCCACAGCCCTTTTTAAATTCAAACTTTAAGAATTTAAAATTGAATCTCAAATTTCCAAAACTCACTTAATCCATTTCAATTGCGTTTGGTGTCAGTGTGTTGGTGACACAGTCAGGTGTCTTCAGCATGTGTTACAGAATTGAAGACCAAAACTTGCTCTGTCCACATAAATTCTCTCAAAATTGTATTGGAAGTGAGTTTTGGAAATTTGCTTTTCAATTATTAAAACTATTGTTTTGCTAAAAGGAGTGTCTTAAATCTGGGACCAGCATTCAAGTCTCAGCTACGGTTGCATGTGTGTTTGCATGTTCTCCCCGTGTCGTCATGGGGTTTCCTCATGGTTCTCCACTTTCCCCCCAACAGTCCAAAAAGGTGAAATGAAGTTGCCAAAGTGTCTGTGGGTGTGAAATGGTGTTTATGCCCTGCAATAGGTCAGTGCCCCAGCCTTGGTTATTAGCCTTGGTAACCCTGCATGGGACTAACAGGTATGGAAAGTGGAAGGATGAATGAAGTGCTTAAAATGTGTCACTTAAAATTCAAGTGTGTGGTTATACAAGTCATTGTATGGAGCTTTAAAAAAATAAAAGGACTGTAATGTAATTCAGCATCTGTAACATCTCTGGTTGCGTTGCAAAGTGTGTCTTTTATAGGCGAATGGATCCTCACACACACACACACACACACACACACA
>JAABNY020000118.1:100794-117339 GCA_015164015.2 Brevimyrus niger | reverse complement strand
ATGCTTTCAGCACCTTGTTGAATCAATGCCACGTAGAATTAAGGCAGTTCTGAAGGCAAAAGGGGGTCAAACACTATTAGTATGGTGTTCCTAATAATCCTTTAGGTGAGTGTATAATTTGAATCTGTCTTCAAGCTAATTTAAAGAATTTGAGAAAATGTGTATGTTATGGTAATGAGTAATGACCGATGCATTGTCTTTTGTGTTAAAGCTACATTAATCTGAGGATTCAACATATAAGCATAAGTATTAATATTAGCTGTGATTAATTGTGAATAATCACAGAAATTCATGTGATTTTTTCTTATCGATTCCCATATATATAATGTGTATGTGTTATGGTTATTTATTTTATTTCTTCATTTTACTTCAGGTTATGTACTTTTCTGAAGCATACAGCAGTTGTTACCTCCTCCGCTAACTGCTGTGCTATAGTCAGCCAGTTCCTTAGCCAGTCTGCCAACTACTGCCCCTTAGCCACATGTCCAGCTCATAACCAGCTTGCCAACTTCTGCCACCCAGTCACACGTTAACTGTACATTTGTAGCTTAATAGCCAGCATGCTAATAGCCCTCACCACCAATTATTCACATGCTAACTCTACATTAGTAGTTTGCTAACCTGCATGCTAACAGTTCCCACCACCCATACTGTAAGTCACATGCTAACTGCACATTAGCAGTTTGATAGCCTGCATGCTAACAGTAGTTCCCACTGCCGATCAGTCACATGTTTAGTTGTGAGGCCATTATACTGGCGTCTCGCCCACAATCTTGTTTCTTTTTGATTGCTGTTGTTGCACATTCAGACCTTGTAGGAGCAAATGGCACTGTCGGCACATATCTCAAGAAACACCAAGTACAAACTGTACTCATAATACCCCACAGTACAACCTGCACCACAGTACCGAGCCATATTGCCTATGCTGTCAATCTTACAGTCCTCCTAGTTTGAAGGTGCTGCTCACTCCTCACAACACGCCCTTCTGAGACCCTGTGCTCCCTCCTCGTAACACGCCCTTCTGAGACCTTGTGCTCTCTCCTTGTAACACGCCCTTCTGAGACCCTGTGCTCCCTCCTCGTAACACGCCCTTCTGAGACCCTGTGCTCTCTCCTCGTAACACGCCCTTCTGAGACCTCGTGCTCCCTCCTCGTAACACACCCTTCTGAGACCCTGTGATCCCTCCTCGTATCACGCCCTTCTGAGACCTTGTGCTCTCTCCTTGTATCACGCCCTTCTGAGACCCTGTGCTCCCTCCTCGTATCACGCCCTTCTGAGACCCTGTGCTCCCTCTATGTAACACGCCCTTCTGAGACCCTGTGCTCCCTCCTTGTAACACGCCCTTCTGAGACCCTGTGCTCCCTCCTTGTAACACGCCCTTCTGAGACCCTGTGTTCCCTCCTCGTAACACGCCCTTCTGAGACCCTGTGCTCACTCCTACTGATAGCAGCCTGGAGGAGTATGTTTTCCTTTCTGATTTTTTTTTTTAATGAACCATCCACACTTGCCTGGAATGTAATAATTGTAATTAGGCTGTGATGTTTTCTGAGCATTAGTGTACTAGTGAATTAGGGAAGTAAGCAGTGGGACAGTGTTAGCTGTTAAACAGAGCTATTATGATTACTCGTTTTACACCTGTCCTTGGAACCAAAAATGAAAACAAACAGTGGAATATAATTAGTGAGTGAGGGTGAATTTGAATTTCTTTTTTGCCCTTTAGGAATAGAGTGGGATTCATTTTTTTCTTATTGAAGATGATTATCAATTCTAATTAAGTAAGCCAACAGAGGCAGAGATATGGAGGTGAGGCGACAGAGATTGGAGGAGAGTCTCACACAAGAAGCTTGTTTGAAAAACAGGCAATTGGAAAGTTAGCCAAAGAAACAGGGCCTAGTAGCATAGGAGGTATGGGGAATAAGAGGAAGATGTGACCAGGCAGGCAAGGTTTTTGAGAGGGAGAAGTGGATGGGGCTGGGTGGATGGTGGTGTAACAGATCGGAGAACCATGTGAAAAGGGCATGAACAGGGTTGAAGCCGGAAAGACACAGAGAACTAAGGATATGATAAGAATGCACTAAAACAAAGTGAAGGCGAACAGCAGGGGCAGATGTTTCTATGATTTCCATATGTCAAAATACATACAACGTGGAAATATGTGTTCCAGTTAGATCATAGTCTACATTGCGCATCTTCTTTTAACATGGGATTTTGGGAACAGACTGACAGTACACTCAGCCCACTCCAATGAGGAACCTGGATACCCATAATGCATAGCACCTGCAGAGCCCCATTCAGAATATTACATTCAAAATTGTGGAAATACTGTGGTGATGTTGCAGTTAATGCTGATGAATAACTGATTTCTGCTTTTCTTTCTCCCCTTAGGAATCTTTTAGATAAAGATACATTCTCCAAATCTGACCCACGTGAGTCAATTTTTGATTCATTTATACATTTGTGAAATGCAGCACTCCTGGGGCCTTCTTCTGATTGGGGTGACACTTAAAAAAATGGGAAGCTCCTGTATGTTCTAGTTGAAGAATGTGTAAGTAATGACAGAATATGTTGATCCACTAAATAGTATTTTATGCATTGTAAAATATTTGCAAGTATTCTAACACAAGCTGAATTTTCTTAGATGTTATGGATGAACATGCAAATATTGGTGATATTGGTAAATCATGTCATATGATTCATTTAGATTCTCTGCTCCCCCAAATTTTTCCCTTTGAAAGTGAACTCCCAAAATTAACTGCATCAAAGCCTTTACTGGCAGCAATGTTTCACTGCACCTCTTCAGTAAATCATTTTTAAGCCAAAAAAGGTTTATGCTAACACATGTTCTCTTTCTGGCTATGGGTTCACTTTTCTATCAGTTTTAAAATTATTTTCACAGTCCTGAAGGAACTTTGAAAAATGTAGTGATTAGATAGGTTTGTATGATTTTATGACCTGTATTGTATGCACCATTTACTTCTTATTCTGTATTTAACTTAACTTTCCATCTACCTGCTCAGGGACTATGGGCAGAAAATAGTAATACTAGCTAAAACCTGGTACAATGCATTTTCCTTAATGTGTATAAGGTTATGTTTTATTTTGCACTGTCCCTGTTTAAATAAATAAAAATTAAAAAGAATTAAATCAATGAGTATGACCTTCATTGCCATTAGGTTAAAGTTACATTAAATTCCTTATATTTTCCTTATATTTTCTTTTGGATTTTCCAGTATAATATGATATTAGTGAATAGCTTTTAATTCTAATTTAATTTATCTTGGACAGCTGCTTTATAACCCCCTGCCTTGTGCCTTGTGCTTCCTGTGAAAGTCTCCAGACTCACCATTGCTTTGTGCTGAATTAGATGAATGGAGAGAATTATATTGAAATAAATCCATTTATCTCTCCGTCATTTTTTAGGAACCACTTACATTTAGTTTTATGCAGGCCTTATGCAGGCCTTGAGGAGTAGCGAGTAACCCTAGGTGCAACCTGGACAGGAGGCCAGTCCATAAAAGGGGAACTTTAAGAAAAAAAGGGAGATTGAGAATGTGGTACACAGAGTAGGCTGGCAGACTCAGACACACGGAGTAGGCAGGCAGACTCAGACACACGGAGTAGGCAGGCAGACTCAGGCACACGGAGTAGGCAGGCAGACTCAGGCACACGGAGTAGGCAGGCAGACTCAGACACACGGAGTAGGCAGGCAGACTCAGACACACGGAGTAGGCAGGCAGATTCAGGCACACGGAGTAGGCAGGCAGACTCAGACACACACGCAGACAGATATCACCGACACACACAGCCTGGGCAGGACGGAAACAAATGCCACAGGTGCTGAGTGACGCTGCCAGTGGCAGAGCCCCTGAGGCCTTCATGCTGCTTCCTTCTCCAGCAGTATCTTTTTGTAAAGCAGAAGGTGGCGCTACAGAACCAGACCAGGGCATGGAGCCTCTTCAGTAGGTCAAAGGCCACATTCATCCCGGAGAGATTAATTTCCTTTCTTCTCTCTGCTTACTTGTCAACGTGCTTCGTCTTTCTTGGTCGTATCACCTGGGGCACAGCTAACACGCTGGCATACATCTGAACCAAGGGCTTGGGATGTATCCATCCATCCAGCCATCCATCTTTCATATCCAGTACTTGTCTTGGTCACATTGAGACGGCACAAAGCAGGGTAATAATTATCAAAAATTTAAGTATATAAAGTACATGAATAAAATATGCATCACTCACCGTGAGATATAGTGTAGAAAGACTACTTTGCTCACCAACTGCGATGTCCGGAGTTTTATATAAGTGGCTTAACTAGGAGCTATTGGGGATGTTGATTTTAATTTTCTGCTACAATATTAGGCATCAAACTAGACAAGAACCCATTACACTCCTAAGTGCAGGTGAATATTGCTATTACAGAGGCAAAACACATTATTTAATGGCAATGAAGAAACTCAAATTCTCAGCTCAGCAGAGAGATAACTATCCAGGACTGAAACATTTACTGCAGATGAGCAGGATCATGGGAAGTTTTACTGCAGGATCATAGGAAGTTTAGAATCAGGCACAATGACTCCAAGTAAAGTCAGGCACTGGAGCTTAGGCGAGCACTTAGCTGGTCCGGCTAAGAATTCCAGGAGGAAGACGACATGGAACTGCTTGGATTTCATCATGTCCAATGGAATAGAAGACAGTTTGATATTGGGGGTCGGGCAGTTAATTAATAAAGTTAAAAGGTCTATTTATTAGGGTGGATGAATGAATCCAAATTAACCCCCCCCCCCCCCCCCAGGGTTCCCCTGCCCATGACCAAACAGCTGCGATTCGGAAATCCAAAAAGTTACAAAGAGCGAAACTGGTTCCAAGAGCATTGTTTGCCTCTTGTCCTTTTCATTTGCACTTCTGTTCTGTGCATGAAATTTTTTCCTTATCATTATTCCCTTAGCAATACAATATAACTATCTTCATCACATTTGCATTGTACCAGTTTTTATAAGTAATCTGGAGATGATGTCTATGGGAGGATGTGCATATGTCATATGTAAATACCCTACCATACCACTTTATATAAGGGACTTAGGCAGACGGATCTTGGAATCCACGGCAGGTCTTGGAAGCAGTGCCCCGCAGATACCAAGGGAGGACAGTACATGTCGAAAAAGAGACTTACCTGTAATTACATAGTCAAGCCTTTTGTTTTTCATCACTGTTATAATTATGAGGAAAGGCTAATAAATATCTTACACTATATTTCTGAATAAGGTTTAATACTGTATAATCGAACACATTAACTGTAGTGGTAAAGCAGTTGTTATTGGGATTCATTGGTTGTGTGTTTCCTAACAGATGAGTCCGTGGACTTTGCTTGCTGAGCTTATCCTTCCCTGACATGCTTCTGACTTGCTCTAACTTGTCCTTGCTGTCCCCAGTCTGTGTCCTGTACACACAGGAGGCGGAGACTAAGCAGTGGAAAGAGGTAAGTGTATAAACACACACACACACACCTCCACACGGATGGCACAAACACAATAAGTATGACACCAAATGGACTCCAGGTTCATAAATGTATATTTGGAGAATCATCTTTAGTGCCGACCTTTTAATCTGAATACTTTGCCTTCACTGTAATGTAAGTTCATTCCACACCTCCACACATCTTTTTTTTTTTGCAAAGAAATTATTTTCTTTTCTTTTGATTTAAAACGCCACCTCCTCCTAAGCTTGTGGGTTAGGGTTATTGAATCTGTGTTATACTGGAGCCTGTGGGTTGACCTTATCTTTGCATTTCAGCATTTTTCATATTCATCCTCTGTTTTGGGAATTGAAGTGTTTAGTCACTATTTGTCCTGTTCTTACCTGAAAAACCTGCATAAAATCAGGGATTATTGCTGGTGCACTTTGCTCTTATACTTTATCTGGCTAACTGTGTGCATGTGTGTTGTGGGTGATGTCTTAGCGTGCTACACAGACTCAGCATAATGGCATCTATTTACAGGCAAATATATAGTGGTGAGGGGTAATTTGGACAGTTTTATTTGTAGTTTTATATCCCCTAGTTGCTTCATTTCTTACTCCTCTGATATAATAACCGGGCCCGGTGTGGCTTACGATAGAAGAGATATTCCATGAATCCCCATGGGGATGTTGTTCTTCACGCAGCATTCACAGCAAAGGGCAGCCACCTTGCGGCACCCAGGGAGCTTGGGGGGTGGCTAAAGGCCCACTGACATGTGACCGTTGTGCCGAGGAAGGACTCCAACCAGCCACCTTCTAATCACAGGCAAAGTGGGTGTGAGCTGCACACAGCCCCCTCCTTAACTAGTCACAGGCTGCAGAAAGTGCACTTGGGATCAATGCGTGCTTCATAATGCTACCTGGCAGGTGACCAGTTCGCCTGTAAATCTGCTCATAAATATTTACAATGGGGAGGACCTGCATATTCATTTCAGCTGTCAATTGCAGTGGTTCTAGGTCATTTTCGACAATAATTGGATCCACTACCAAACAGGTCAGTATTGATTTTGTCAGACATTCATGAGTACATCTACGTGCAACTGCAGAGGGGTGTAGTCGGGGACAATATAACCAACAGCTGACTGTCGCTGTTCATCATGTAAGCTTCAGAGCTCAATATTCAGATGACAAGCCGTCACCCCCCACCCAAGTCCTCTATTTAGCATCTTCATGTTGATGAATTTCCAGACTTAAGTCGACAGTGTGTCTGTCATTAATTTATAACCAATCATTGGCATAAAGGTCATCATGCAGGCCGCCACAATCAGATTTTTGGCCACAATTTGACAAATCTGCCGCCTTCTTCTTTCTTTTACTCTGTAATTTTCTTATCAGTTGAGTGCCTCTGAATGTCTGGCTAGTTTTATGTTTTGTGGTTTCCAGGAGCCGTACTTTGCCACGTAACCCGGTAATATCAATCTCAGCACCTGTGTCATTTACTACTGCTGCAGTTTTCACTGGAAACTTCCCATGGGGAACCATGCCCTAGTGATTTATCCAACAAGCTAATAATATCAACTTTAAAACACCATTAATAACATTACATTGTGGTCAACATGACTGAGGAAGATCTGCAGATGACCTTAATCTGGCAGGAGCTGTGATTCCTGGGTGCAGGTTAAGTGCTAAGTGGCTGCAAAGGCAAGTCCTGGCCTTTCAGGGCTGACCGAATGTTTACATATGGAGGCAGTACTACAGGGTCAGTGAGTGTGGGGCAGCGTCATGGAGTGGCTGTCACCCAGCAGCCCCATCTTCTGTCATTACTTTGCCACCTGTTTGTGTGGATATGTAGGCTGGGTTAATCTCTCATGCATCACCAGCAATAGAGCTTTCTATTGTGTCCTGGAACATTTTCTGGTAGCAGAAAGTTTGGCATCTTTTCACAACTGAATTCCCTTCAGGCGCTTTACTCTCCTTTTGTGAGATGCTTTGCTCTTCTGGTTTCAGGTATTTAGTAGTAAATGAAATGTTTTCATTGCATACGCTGAAAGCACATACTGAATAAACAATTAAGAAAGCTTTCCAAAAAAGTATTTTCAATTATCGGGGACAATCATTGCTCTCGGATCAATAAAACTGAATTTCAGACCAAATTGGTTAGTGTGCAGCAGCCATGAAATTGTGAGAATCTGCTGAAGGGTTTTACTTTTCCATTTTTTTCAGGCAAATATGAAATTCAAAATGGCATATAATAAAAAAGTAATGTAGCGTGAAATTTACAACACAAGTGCAAACCCCAAAATCCACCCTCCCGCTTGTCAGTGAAGGCGGGAACACCGTCGTGTCTTCAGACATCATCTCCATGACGACCGTGTCCTGTTTAACTGGCAAAGCTAGATGCCGGCATGAGGTGTCCATAAACTCAGGAATATCGCCTGCCATGTAGTCCTAGTCCTAAAGCAAGGCTGGGCCAAAGCACTCATAAAGGAACATTTTCTATAAATTAGTGTGCAATAAAAATATATTGGCACAGAGGGAAAGTAAGACAAGCTGATCCGCAAGGTAATGAGATACACATTGTTTATTATGCCACTTATGCATTT
Source organism: Brevimyrus niger (assembly GCA_015164015.2). Classification (NCBI taxonomy): domain Eukaryota; kingdom Metazoa; phylum Chordata; class Actinopteri; order Osteoglossiformes; family Mormyridae; genus Brevimyrus; species Brevimyrus niger. The sequence continues at coordinate 109,285 of JAABNY020000118.1, read as the reverse complement.
ATGTGAATTTGCATGTGGCAGTGTACAGTGCTAATCCCATCAATGCTATCATTTAAAATGGCATTTGGTTAGCCTTAGCGTCACATTGGGAATCCTCATTGTCCATATTTTACGTAAAAAAAAAAAAAATTATCAGTGCACTCAGTTTTATAACAGTTTTATAAAGCGAGTCATTATTGTCTCAATTTGGGCCATTTTATTAGCTGTTGAACATCTGGCTAATGAGTCTTTGTCACCAAATGCTGCTGTGACCCCAGCAACCTTGCTGAGAAGAGACAGGCCAACGCCTTGGGGACAAACAGGCTGACTTGATAATCCAGAAGATGTAATGCAAGACCACTGCCTGCCAGCTGTTAGCAGTGTAACAATATAGAATATTCACAATTTGCTTTGATAGATGAATTTAGGGCTCACAGTTCAATGTACTCATGATATCCAACAAGATATTAAAACCAGAGTACAATCAACCATCCATCCATTTTCCAACCTGAGCCTATCCCAGAAGCAACAGGCACAAGGCAGGGAACAACCCTGGACAGGGGGTCAGCCTATCGCAGGGCACACTCACACATCAGTCACTCACACAAGCACACCTATGGGCAATTCAGCAACTCCAATCAACCTCAGCATGTCTTTGGACTGTGGGGGGAAACCGGAGTACCTAGAGGAAACCCCACGACGGCACAGGGAGAACATGCAAACTCCACACGCATGAAACCCAGGCAGAGACTCAAACCCAGGTCCCAGAGGCGTGAGGCAACAGTGCTAACCACTGCACCACCATGCCACGCCTGAGTATGATCTTGCTGTCCTTTTTTCTTTTAATTCATTTTAGGCATGTATATTTGCAAAACGCTGTTCTCCAACCGTTAATTTTTTTCTTGCAGTTTTTCCCTTATTCTGCAGACTCCAGGGCAAAATGCAAGAATCTCAAAGCAAAACTGAGATTATGCCTATTGCGGTCTCTGGCATTAACATTAATAAATTATTTTATTCTATGGTGTTAGACCCCTATGATGCGTATTGTCATATTTTTGAATTTTGAGATACTGTGGCATGGTGCATTGTTTCACCCGTAGCAGTTACTGGTTTGTAGACCTGAACCCATCATGAAGACGTGTCGTGTCCCACCACAGGCAGGGATGCTGTTTCGTCCCCTAAGTTCCCATCAGGGGCTTTAACTCTCACTTCAGTGCATGAATTGCAGTGTAATGTATAGAAAATCCAGTCAGATCATTTTACATTATCTATTCAAATGAAAAGGGCCCCCTAAACTCTTAATGATCTGCTACAATAATTTGCCAAAAATACAGCCCCAAATCAGAAAAAGTTGGGACAGTGTGGAAAATGTGAATAAAAGAAAAAAGCAAGCTATACATTTTCCTTAAATTTTATTTAATTGCAGACAGTATGAACACAAAATAATTCATATTTTTTTGGTCAACATCATTTCATTTGTAAATAAGCATCCATTCTTGCCATTCAGGCTTGTAAAAAAGTTGGGATTGGGGCAATTCAATGGTAGTAATGAGGTATAATAACTAAATAAAGATGTGATTTGAAACTGCTGATGTTTACAGGTGATTACAAACATGATTTGGTACAAAAGCAGCATCGAGGAAAGGCCTACACCTTTAGGAGCAAAGATGGGCAGATCGCCAGTTTGCCACCAAGTGCGGGCAACAATCTAAAATGATGAAGAAAAACATTTCTCAAAGAAAGATAGGAAGAGATTTGGGGATTTCTCATTCCACAGTGCATAACATAGTGAAAAGAATCAGGGAATCTGGAGAATTTACCGTGCGCAAAGGCCAAGGGCGCAAGCCTAAACTGAACGACCGTGATCTCCGAGCCCTCAGACGGCACTGCATTAAAAACTGTCATTCATCAATAAATGATATAACTGCGTGGGCTCAGCTACTTCAAGAAGTCACTCTCAAGCACTACAGTACGTAGTTACATTAGGAAATGCCAGGTAAAATTGTACTGTGCCAAAAGGAAGCCCAACTTAAATGGTGTCCAGAAGCGCCCCCTGCATCTTGAATGGTCCATTGTGCAGTGGAAACGTGTAATGTGGTCAGACGAATCGGTTTTTCACATCTTTTTTGGAAGAAATGGACGCTGTTGTGTTGTGGACCAAGGAGAAAAAGGATCATCCAGAATGTTACCAGACACAAGCCCAACAGCCAGGGTCTGTCATGGTGTGGGGTTGTGTCTTCAGCAAAGGTAACTTGCACTTCTGCGATGGCACCATCAATGCTGAGAAGTGTATCTCAGCTTTGGAGGAACAAATGCTGCCTTCAAGACAACGTCTTTTCCAGGGACGCCCATGCTTCTTTCAGCAAGACAATGGCAAACCACATGCTGCCTTCATAACAAAGGCATGGCTGCGTAAGAGGAGGGTGTGGATGCTTGACTGGCCTGCCTGCAGCCCTGACTTGTCTCCTATAGGGAATGTTTGGCGCATTTCGAAATGAAAAATGTGTCAACAAAGACCCCGTACTTTTGCACACCTAAAACGTTGTTTGCAGGAAGAGTGGGACAAACTAACACCTGCAACACTTAGTCACTTGACTTCTTCAGTGCCTAAACGTACACTTACAGTAAGTGTTGTTAAAAGACAGGGGAACTGTACAGTGGTAAATGCCGTACTGTCCCAACTTTTTTTGAAATGTGTTGCAAGTCTGAATGACAAGAATGGATATTTACAAATCAAATGATGTTGACAAAAAAACATGAATTATTTTGTGTTCATATTCTCTGCAATGAAATAAAATTTGAGGAAAATGTATAACTTGCTTTTTTCTTTTTTTATTCACATTTTTCACACTATCCCAACTTTTTCTGATTTGGGGTTGTATATACTGTAATTGTGAAACCTTTATATAGTACAGTGGTACCTCAGTTCCTGAACTCCTTAGAAGTCAAATTTCTTAAAAGTTGAACCAACCAGTTCAGAAAAAATTACCTAGAACTCTAAATCTTGATGACCAGACAATGAATAACGATAACTTGTACACGTGGGGAAATGAGCCACGCTGCATGTTTGTCAGCGGAAAGAAAGGGTAACGCTTCAGTCTCAGACTCGCCTTTGCTATGAATGAGAAGTGGAAGATTTGGGCAGGACACGTTTTTTTTTTTTTACTTTACACATAATTGTTTGGATACATTTATTTTCTTAGTTTAAAAATTACTGTTTTAATAAATGTGCTTGGATGTGTTTAGTACAGTATATGCTTTTCTTGTTTTGTCTGGTTCATTTTGTGTTTAGATGCTTGAAAAAACATATTTTGGTGTAATTTTTTGGGGTCGGTGTTCTGTTGATATATGCTACCTTGTCAAAAAATGCTACCATAGTGCTAATTGATAGCCCTAACCCCCAAAACCCCCTAAAACCCTTACCTCAACCCTAGCCCTAACCCCTAAAACCTAACCCTAATCCCAAGACAGTGGAACTGCTCATGCGCAGAAAGGCTCGATAGCATGTCTCGATTGGTTGGATTTTATGACAGAACACCAGGAACCAATTAATTGCTTTTCCATTATTTCTTATGGGGAAAATTCTATCAGAACTCAAACTTTTCAGGATTCTAGTTTGAACGTATTAAGTTCGAGTTATGAGGTATCACTGTATTTCGGAATCATTTAAAAGCTCGTTATTTTTATCTTCTTAATTTTCCTTGACGTGATCAATAATAATTTTACTTTCCCTCCCTGTTATACAAAAAAATGGTTTGGTTTGCTCTTTTTATGCTGGTCTTGTTTAGTTTTCGCACAAATTTTTGTTAAATATGCCTGTGACGTCAGAGAAGTGATGAACCTGGTTTAACGTTTCATAGATTTCCAGCAGACCCAGCAAGATGCAGTAAGTGGATTGTGGTGGTCGGCCGGGACACTTGGTAGCCCGCTAAATACATGACATTATTGATAGATATGATTTATTAAAATTAGATTTAAGTTTGTAGTCGATTTAGTTTGTCACTTTTTTATGTTCTGAAATTATTTAAGGGCAATTCTAAGGCAATTTTAAGTAAAAATGGAGCACTTACATAAAGAAATTATGAATTGTGTCATTGAACAAGTCATGATAAAATATATTACCATATCGCCCAGCCCTAGGCCAATATCAAAACTGATTTACACACAATTTTTTTATGTACAGTGTGTCTCTCATTAGACATTGCAGTGTTAATAAGATATAATTCTCACCTTTGATATGATTAGGAAGTGATCTATTCTGAGAATTTCCCATACACCTGTGTATGTGACCAGCCAGGCAATACTTATATGCATCTAAACGTTTATACATTTCAAACTCCTCATGCCTGTATAAAGATGTAAATTATGGGGGGGGGGTGTAACTCCTAATAATCAGAACCAGCCAATACATCCCCTCCAAAAAAATTGATTTTTATGATGAATGAATGGTTGGGGACCTCAACCCCCCCTGCCAATGTTCAATCCAAAGTTACATTCTTGCATGTGATAATGCTTCAGGTTGGGGTGTCGCCCACACTGCAATGCTGCAGAGCTACAAAAAGCTGCCTCACTGAGTATGGATCATTGTCGTATCAACCTTGTTAGGTTTCTGCCTATATCTGGCATTACTTGGGATTAGATAAAGGACGATCACCATCAAGTGCAGGTGTGTCACTATTGCAACTTTTATTTTTTTGATCTACAAAATGGCAGGTGGTGGGGGCCTTGGAGTTGTTTTAGTCCCCAGGCCAGAGGCAGACACTGGGCAGCCCTCCCCACTGCATATGCACCTTGTTTTTTTGTACTGAATATAATATTTTTGTTGCTCCTGAGTGTCACAATGAGATTCATTTAAATGCCCTGTAATTGGTTGTGCCCTGCCTTGTACCTGTAGCTATTGGGATAGGCTCTGGACTCCTTGCGTCCCTAAATAAGAAAAACAGTTACAGAACATGGATGGATGGTGATGCCAACCACCCAGGGTATAACTTCCAGCGAGTAAGGCCGGTGGCCCCATGGCAACCAGGCGATTTATGCATTATTAATACAATTTTACATCTAAATCTGAAACTGAATAAATAATTTGGGACAAAGTACAAATTGTCAAGAATCAAAGAGGAATAAGTTGGAACACCTTGGGGTTCTGGGTGATATCAGTATTACCAGAGAATTGCTCCACTGTACAAAGGCTCTATGTTCACTCATCTGTGCTTCTCATGCTACTCTGTGTTTATGCTTATTAAAACTTAATAAACCTGAGCATGAAGTGTTCAAAGTATTCTAGCCTTATACTAATGTGAGGTTTTCTGTACTCTGATAGTGCTAATATGAACCCAGAACTCTCAGGTTCTTTTAGGGGCAGTGTGTGGCCCAGCAGGCTATGTCTCTGTGTGGTGGGAAGGTTGCTGGTTTGAGCCCCGCCTCGGTACATCTGCTGCTCCTTGAGCGAAGGCCCTTGACTCTCAGCTCCCTCATTGCTGCTATGGGTGGCTGCCCGTTGTGGCCAGCTAGCCTTCACTTACAGAGAGCAAGTTGGGGGAGGAATAGAAAGACAATTTTCCCACAGGGATCAATTTATTATTATTATTATTATTATTATTATATTTTTGATATGTAAAAACATCAGAATTGGTTGTGGTTTGATGCCAAACATGAAGTACAGGACAATAATACAAGACAATTAGCAGAAACACTTTAAAATATACAACATACAAAATAACATAATATGCAGAGTTACAGAAAATGTCTTAAATGCTGCACTTGATAGTATTAACTAGCTTAATGCTAACTCAAATTTGAGAATGACTGCGGATAGGAGAGCAAATTGGACAGTGTGATGGGCAGACGGAGAAAGAGGAGGGTGAGGAGTGCCGGTGACAGGAATAGTGCCAGTGGTCAGGCGAGGAGTGATGGGTCAGAATGAGTAGAATGCATACTGTATATATGTGCTGTCAGATTCCAATGAGGAGCAGGCAGAGGGAATCAGCACAGAGAGCCCAGAGTCCCTTTCTGACACTGAGTTTACCCTGCTTCTTTGAGATGGCATGTGATTAAGTACAGTACCTTAAAAAATGGCCTCTCTGTTATCTTTGCAAATCTATTATGCAGTTACCTAACAGATGTGACTATTATGAAGCTTCCAGACTTTTCAGCAGTTATCCGACTGCACATAAAAGGCACAGAATAGCGATCAGAATGATGAACTGTCTATTGCTGTGTTGTTAACAGGGATGTTACTTGTGCCTAAAGTGAAGTAGCAATTAGTCATGTACAGTCATGCATTTCTTAATGACACGGATACATTTAGAGAAATGTGTCATTAGGCAATTTCATCACTGAGAACGAAAAATAACCCAGATGGTATGATGTACTGCACACCTAGGCTATATAGTGTAGCCTAAATAACAATAAACAGTACAGTACGGTAAATACATTAACCAGTAGCATAATTGTTTATTATGCAGTGTACATACTGTTCTAAGTACATTTGCTGTTCTTTTAGACAACTGGCAGTGCAGTGGGTTTGTTTACACCAGCATCACCATAAACACATGAGTAATATGTTGTACCCAGAGAGAAGGGCACGTTCACGAACACAAGATAAACGTCCTTTGACTGTGTATGAACTGTTTTGATTGTTTGCCATGTAACGTGTGCGCCGTGTAAATAACGTTTGTTTCTGTAAATTCACCCACAGAGAAATGAAACGTTCTTTGAACATTTGTCTAACGTTTGTATATTACTGTTTGCAAACAGTATCCAAACAGTGCATGAACATTAAGTGAGGACAAACAATGTTTGTATATAAATGTTCCAAAAATGTTTGCAAATGATCCTTAACCACGCAAGCAAGAAATGAACGTTATATAAACAGTTATTTTTGCTAGTTTACTTTCAGCAACTTGCATCCAGAAACATTAAGTTATTAAATAGGGCGGTAGTAGCTTAATGGGCAAGGTACTGCGGGAACCATGGGATTAATAGGATTACGGCCAAATTCTGGCAGTCTCCAGGTAACTATTGGAAAACGTTACACCAAGCAATTCAGTTTTTTCTTACTCCTGGAAAATTACACATTTTTCACATACGAGGTATTACCTTGACAACGATGATATACTGTAGCAGTTAATTTGAATGCTGGTCTGGTTCCCGCAGAGCCTTGCTCATTAAGCTACTACCCCCCTATTTAATACCTTAATGTTTCTGGATGGGGGCGGCATGGTGGTGCAGTGGTGTTGCCTCTGGGACCCAGGTTCAAGTCTCCACCTGGGTTACATGTATGTGGAGTTTGCATGTTCTCCCTGTGCCGCCGTGGGGTTTCCTCTGGGTACTCCGGTTTCCCCCCGCAGTCCAAAGACATGCTGAGGCTAATTGGAGTTGCTGAATTGCCAATAGGGTTTGCATGTGTGAGTGACTGGTATGTGAGTGTGCCCTGTGATAGGCTGGCCCCTATCCAGGGTTGTTCCCTGCCTCATGCCCATTGCTTCCAGGATAGGCTCCAGACCCCCCACAAGCCAGTAGGATAAGCAGGTTGGTGGATGGATGTTTCTGGATGCAAAAGTTACTGAAAGTAAACTAGCAAAAATAACTGTTTATATAATGTTAATTTCTTGCTTGCGTATTTCAGGATCATTTGCAAATGTTTTTGTAACGTATATATACAAACATTGTTTGTCCTCACTTAATGCTCATGCACTGTTTGTTCATTGTTTGGATACTGTTTGCAAACAGTAATATACAAACTTTACACAAATGTTCAAAGAACATTTAATTTCTCTGTGGGTACCACGATGTCACTACAGCTTTCGGCTCCATTATAATCTTAAGGGTCCCCTGTAGCACATGGAGGCCCTCGTCATTATGGCATTGTACATACACAGTGCGCGTCATGTCGGTATGACAGCATGTGCTTCTTATCTTCCTTTTCCTTTCTTATATTTCTCTTTTTCCTTCTGTTCTTCTCACTACACCCTTTCATCTCCTTCTCCTCCATATCATCCTCTTTCCCTGTGTCTTGCCTGATCCAGTTTGGAAGGACAGAAGTAATTGACAACACGCTGAACCCGGACTTTGTCCAGAAGTACATTCTTGACTACTTCTTTGAGGAGAAACAAAACCTCCGTTTTGATCTGTGAGTAATTTTACTTATTGACCTTCACTTAATTCCTGCTGAAGACTGAGTATCTCCAAAGTACTGTTCACTCTCTGTCTCTGTGCTCCCACTCAGCTGCTCCAAAGTACTGCTTACTCTCGGTCTCTGCGCTCCCACTTAGCTGCTCCAAAGTACTGCTCACTCTCTGTGCTCCCATTCAACCACTTCAAAGTACTGCTCACTCTTTGTCTCTGTGTCCCCACTTAGCTGCTCCAAAGTACTGCTCACTCTCGGTCTCTGCGCTCCCTCTCAGCTGCTCCAAAGTACTGCTCACTCTCTTTTCTCTGTGTTCCCACTCAGCCGCTCCAAAGTACTGCTCACTCTCTGTCTGTGGTCCCTCTCAGCTGCTCCAAAGTACTG
>JAABNY020000118.1:78044-97451 GCA_015164015.2 Brevimyrus niger | reverse complement strand
CAGTGTGAACAGAGCCTGCTTCCTCCTTAGCACACAGAGGCACGCAGTGTGAACAGAGCCTGCTTCCTCCTTAGCACACAGAGACACGCAGTGTGAACACAGCCTGCTTCCTCCTTAGCACCCAGAGACACGCAGTGTGAACACAGCATGCTTCCTCCTTAGCACCCAGAGACACGCAGTGTGAACAGAGCCTGCTTCCTCCTTAGCACCCAGAGACACGCAGTGTGAACAGAGCCTGCTGCCTCCTTAGCACACAGAGACACGCAGTGTGAACACAGCCTGCTTCCTCCTTAGCACCCAGAGACACGCAGTGTGAACACAGCCTGCTTCCAGCTGAGTGAATAGAGAAAAGTAGCTTATTCTGTTCCTGTTTCACTCTAATCCAGAAGATCTGCTGCCTATAAGGCAGCTTGTTTTGAGCTGCACAGGGGATGTTTCAGAGACATGGTGATATCAGCTTATGCAGCACTGTGTGCCTGTCTGATAAGGGGAGAGTCCAGTTCAGGTCAGGCAGAGGAGATGGGAACATATAATATTCAAGTCATGCAGGTCATCACTCCTGTAATTCTCTATGTCTCTCTTTACCTATTTACACCTCTTTCTCCATCCATCAACCGCGTCTCTGTACAGCGCCCCCTACTGGGTTTCACAGCAGGGCCCTTAATCCTGAGACTGTGGTGGTTCGGGTTCGATTCCCTGCCAACTTCCATCGACCTGACTTGGCAGTACCCTGCTGTGCTGGGCCCTAGTGCCCCCCTGCCACCTCTGTGTGGCATCAGTGAATGGCTTGTCAAGGCTCCTCTGCCCTTCTTGTACAATACCATACGCTTTTTTTTATGTCCCTTAGTTGTTCAGTAGATCCAGTATACAAATCACACAGGAGTTCATTTTATTTCTACGTAGTACCTTTCCCAAAGCACATAACAAGAAATTTTATTACAAACAGAAGTGACTATTAAAAAAATACTTAAAATGTGAATGCCATCTGCATGCACTGTAGTAGAAAATGGTCAAAAGAGGGCAGTAGTAATCGTAAGTAGTAGTCTTTTATTGTTTTTTTTTCATGCTGAAGAGTTTATTGTGGTCAGTTGCTTAGATTATGTGTCAATTAGCTTGTTGTTTCAGTAATTTACTGTAGTTTCCTTCACAAAAGTAGCTACTTTGATCTTAATTAACTCTAATGGCTTCCAAGTAATTTGTTCAGATGCAACAAAAAACAAGGCTGTATGTAAAGTTTCCCTGCGGTTTCCTGCTTACTGGGCTCTATATCTTCATTTCGCCAGAGGGATCCTGTTGTCCATCATTTTAGTGGTAAGAGATTAATGATGAATTGTGGACCAACACATTGATCATCTTCATTTTACTAATATTAAATATCACTAAATCCAAGGTTTTTCCTTGACCTCTTTTTGTCTTTGAATCATCTCAGGTGTTATTTGGTTGTCTTTAATATTCAGATTATCACACAGACAACAAATTACAATATTGATGGCAACATATGTCTGTTCAAACTTATCATTTATTTGACAGACCCTGTGGCATCAAATTAAATGTCAGCATATATAAAAAATACTCTTCAGTAGTTGGTAATTGTAATTGTAAGAAATGACTTCTCTTTGGTCTTTTTTAAGATATTACAAAATAAGAAAAAAATCAAAGTACATTTAATAATGTTCTTTATGCCATTGGTGCAGTTTTTATGGTGTGTCTATCATTTATGGAAAAAGATTTGACATTTTTAGTAGTCCTGTCTTTAACAAACAATACCCATACAAATGAAAAAGCAGTTGTAAATTGCACACAGATGTATCAGTAATTTACATAGTGATATGAGATTAGATCCAAATCAGTATGAGATCGGCAGCAGACTCATGATTTTAACCTTCCATTGACTGGTATGGCCTCTTTACCTTCCCGCCAGCGAAGCTGAGTTTGTGAACGGACTGTCCAAGGGCTCTGCATCCCAGCAGGATGGATTGAGAAGCGAATTTACAGTTTAGCTTGCAGGGCTGCTCCATTGCTATGGGAGAAGTTTGCCAAACCATGTTGACTATTTAATGGTATTTGGCAGTATTTGATATTCCAATGCAAACTGCATGAATTTGCACACAAATTCAATGCAAATGCTAATGCACCCTTCAGGCTTTCCCCAGCATTATGTATGTTTTTGATACGTCATGTTCATTGAGTGATATGAAACTCCCAAGGATCTTATCACATTCACACAAATGATGCTTGAACACTCAGAAAGCCCATGTGATCGCCAGCTGTATACCTGGATGGAGATCGTCAGCCTGCAGCGCCCTTGTTTACTGGTGTGAAGAGGCCCTCAAGCCTTTGTCTCAGGTTCATGGCAGAACATTAGGCTGAGATAAGGGGTATAATAGAGGGTCAGGAAAGGCAGTGATCACCCTTCACACACATCTGTGATTTGGGCACAAGAACTGCCTCCTAACCTGTGGCCTCACCATAATGAACATTGGTCTCTTCTAGTTGGCAAGACTGCTCATTCATTCCCAAATAATAATTGATAAGTCTTCAGGTTATTAATATAAAATACAAGATTCCACTACAAGTATAAACAAGTAATGGAGATTGAACAGAGCCTCACGGAGGAATGACAAATGATACGATTGTATCTGCATGTGCACTTTTGCACATTGACAGATTCTGTACCAGGAAGACAGGCCTATTGAAAGTGTCTGGCTTAGGGAAGCTCTGCGACACGCAGCCGCATTTTCCTTATTGCTCAGTGCTCTTTCTGAAGCTGTGCTGGTAACTGTGATGCTCAAATACGGCTTCACCAGTTTGCACACACTTGCAAAGTTTATTTACGGTTTCTACAGCCATCCAGGGGGGGGGATCTATTTCACTGTCAGCAAGAACCATCTGCAGATACGTCTGTATCTCCGCTTCATTGATCTGTCAGTGTGCGGCTGCTGGATCTTCCTGGGTTCTTCCTGACGCAGTTACCATATGTTTTCTTGGATTTTGGAGCTTCTTCCAGCCGGACTGCTGCTTCTGTCTGTGGAGATATGGAGTTGCTGCTAATGTACTTAGTCTAATAGCTGTGGGATATCGAAAAGGTCGTCGTTTTCAGAATCTGAATGTTTTTTGGATTAATTAACAATCTTTTGGATTGTTCTTCTTATGGCTTTAATGAGGCTTTTAACTGGCATGGAATCAGTGAACTCTTGGAGAGGAGCCAGTGGTTTCTTGACCTATTTGAGGACATCAGTGCCCAGCCATCTAGGCATTCAGTGCCGGGTTCTCTTATCTTCAGCCAGGACTAATGACCCTTTCTTGTTCAAGCATTCTTAGAGTTATATTTATTACTGGGTATCACAGATCCAAGTTAATGGACAGAAACCATGTCCTTAGCAATATACACAGTAACTGTATCATTGATGTTCCTCCATCTTTTGGTTTTCTTGTCTTAATTCACCAGTGTAAGATGTCGAGCTGGATGTGAGTTTGCACAGCATTCACACTGCATCATGTTTGTGATCATGCCATTTTGGAACCTGACCCCGCCCACACTCACTACAAGCTGCCTGCTTTCCAGAGCAAACCTTCTTTTTGTTAATACCTGGCAGTAGTATCAACCACAGCTTATTCGTATCTCAGGATTACCTGCCTTGCTACAGTTTCTCACTTCATTTTAATCATTTTTTGTTTAGGTTATGACATTTGTAATGTTATTATTTTATATTCTTGCAATGAGAAACTTCTGAAAATAAAATATTTGGTAACGATATTGCGGAAATACATAAAGGTACCTTCACTTAATTCAATACTGGTATATCTGAAAATAGGATGTGTTATTCCTGCCCCAAGCAGAATTTACTTTTTCTGTGAGTGAAGAGGGATTTATTGTCAAAGGCAGCTATTAGTTCAATGATTAATGACACAGATCTGAACGTTGGACATTGTTTTTTCCAGTTTCCCAAAGGAAGCTGATGTTTAAAGTTTGAGATTGATACTTGACTTGCATTGTGTGCGGAATCTACTGTAGGTGCAGAATGATTCATTGCCATTTATTTCTCCAATAGCTGAATACCATATCCAAATCATAGTTTCAATATTGAGGCAAAAACATTAGAAACCATACTGGTGAGGAACAGCTATAGAATCACAATCCAAAAGGTGTGAATTCAGATCCAATAACAGATCAGCAAAATCAAAGAAGCCACTCAGTAGGGCGAGAAACTCACAACTTCCTGGTGAAACTATGGCTGTGTCTAAATTCAGTGGCAACATCCTTCTAAGGTTGACTGCATCACCCATCCCATTTACAGAGCTTTCTGTTCGACCTTCGGAAAACACAGCCTGCAAAGTCTTCATAGACTGCGGCCTTTGGAGGATTTATCCCCTGAATTTATCCATCCATTTTCCAAACCGCTTATCCTACTGGGTCGCGGGGGGTCCGGAGCCTATCCCGGAAGCATCCCCTATATTCAGACATGGCTAATAAATTTAACTGCTTGTGTAAGAAATGGGTAACAAGTGAATTAAGTAATCAATGAGGATGGTCAGGGAAAGGTTAATGATTGCATAGAAGTTCTGGTATGGCTCCTAGGTAGGGGGTTCAAACACATGACACATTGTCACTTGTCTGACTGACTGACTGCTTGTTCTTGTACAGGTCCATAGGGGAGTGCTTCAGTCTATTCCAGCCAGAATACAGTGGGAACACTGGATACATTGGGACTGGATGCCAATCCATTGCAAGCCATGCTTACCTATATACACTGCACATATAAAAATGCTTTGCATTAAGCTGAAACATTGACTCTGCCCTTTTGCTTTTAAGCCAAAGTACCAAGCAGTACCAAAAAGGGGTAGATGCTCTCTTGCATTGAACCTTATTCTGAACAACCTTGGAGGTATAAATGCACAGTTGTAATTACTGGATGGCTGATCAGAATGTTTTTTTTCAATGCGTGTGCATGAGAGACGCTGTCGGGTTTGCTGGCAGCTTGTGACATTTGCCAGCTTACATTTTCTTTGCTGCAATAAAGGCAACATCTCCAGGCTGTTTCATAATATTTCCAGTTTATTACAGCTTCAAGCGGGAATGAAAGCGTCTGTGTTATATACATGAAGGATCTTTGATCTCATTAGATGTTTCTAATTCACTTGATTCATGAGGCTGTCATCCCTTATGGGGGCGGCATTATAGCAGTATGATTACAGTATGTCTCTGGCACAACTACTGGACAATATGCTGGGACACAGGTACCGGGCAGTACTCTGGGACGCGGCTGGCGGGCAGTACTCTGGGACGCGGCTGGCGGGCAGTACTCTGGGACGCGGCTGGCGGGCAGTACCCTGGGACGCGGCTGGCGGGCAGTACCCTGGGACGCGGCTGGAGGGCAGTACCCTGGGACGCGGCTGGCGGGCAGTACCCTGGGACACATTCTGCTCTCAAGACCTTAGCCTGATAATCCTGTTAAAGCAAGGAACTGCTGGAGTTGTTTTGCAGGGTGCTGAAGTACTGCTTGACTGAACAGACTGAGCATGAACATAAAGATTATGTTGGGTTAAAGGTTAAAGAATATCTGACCAATGACATTTCCATTGTGCACTTCTTTTCGCATTAGTAAAATGATAGAGAGGAGTGTTGGTGAGCTGAGTGGTAATTGCAGGAGTGCCCATCTTCACGTGGTCCTGTAGTGAGGCGATAGGCTGCCTAATGGGCTGTTTTGTCACCAAAGCTGTTTTTTTTTTCTCAGTTTCTGCCTCAAACTCATCCTGTGCCTGTGTATGTGCCTGTCTATTTAATAGATGATTTGGGATTTCCTGTGCATGAGCCTGTGTACTTAATAGATGATTTGGGATTTCCCGTGCATGCTTCTCCATATATTCTGTGATAACATATTTCCTTGGCAACCCAGTGAGAACATTTCCTCAGATTGTGTGTGTGTGTGTGTGTGTGTGTGTGTGTGTGAGAGTGGGTTTGCATAGATCACATTCGAGGACCAAATTGTCCCTAAAAAACAGAAATTTCACTACTTTTGGGGACATCTTTTGAGGTCCCCATTTGGATAACCATAGTTTTATAAAAAAAATCTGTGAATGCAATCAGAAAAGTAATAATGCCAGAAATCTTGTATTTTGGTTGGTTACTTATGGTTATTAAGGTTGGGTGGGTAGGGGTTAAGGGTGTCATGATTGGGATTAGGGTTTTTCCCATAGAAATGAATGGACGGTCCCCATTTATACAGGAAGACTAACGTGTGTGTGTGTACATGCCTGAACAGGTCTGTAACGTTCGTGAGTGTTGCACGAACTAAAAAGACTGGAGTCCTCAGGTACGGGTAACGATGGGGTTTATTCATACAAAAGACAGGCAGGGTACTCACGCATAGCTACGAAAATGACAGATCTGGGGAGCACTAACAGAGACACTGACTAAATACCAAACACAACCTAGACTTAACAAGCAACAGGTGACTCCAATTAGGGAAAAACAGGAGGTAACGAGGTGGGTGTGGCACACAATCAGGATTGTTGGGAGCAGGACGTTACAAAGTCTATGTTCATGTATGTATGAGTCTGCATTCTGCATTCATGTCTGTAGGTTCACACGTGTGTCTGTATGAAAGAATTGGTGTGTGGGATTTTATCTGTATGTCTGGGTATAGCTATGAGCTTTTCTGTGAGTGTGTATCTGTGTGTGACCACTTACTGTATGCTGCCTGGTTTTATCATCTTCATTCATCCATCATCCAGACCTGCTTATTCAATACTGGGATTCTGGTCTTTTTTATGAGTTTAAATTGAATGATTTTACATTTTCAGTAGATGTCCTCCAAAAGGTAACAAATCTTGAGAAATCAACATTGCTATAAAAAAACTCACCTTTTAAAATAAGTACATTTGCTTCTAAAAGAAGAACATTACAAAAAATGCAAAATAATTATTTTTTTGGTATTGACTTTTCTCTTTCTTTTGGTTATTGGGGATACAGACCTTAATTACAATTTAATGGGAGTCAGCCAGACGTCCCCACGATGAAATATCAGCACGGTCTGCTGCCTGTGTGCACATAAACAGCAGAGAGACCCTAGTGCCATGGGCATGGGGGAAGCAAATGCATTTTATTCATGACAGTGCTGAGATGGGCTTAACAGGAAAAAAGAACAGCTGTTTTTCAACAAGTCAGAAGGAATTAAAGTTTAAATTTGTGGGTGTTTCGCAATAATCGCAAGCAGGTAAAAACAAACGAGATCTGGTTTTTACAGTTTTTGTTAATTTGATGGTTGAAGAACGGAGAATAGAGATGCATAGAGATCCACTCATCGGGGATTCACATGGATGGTTTGGCCATTGCAAAGTGACATTTGGTGTTCTCCAGTTTTTCCATATCAGCCTGTATTATTGTGGTTATGAAAGTAAATGAACTGGTGTTTTGATGCCAGTTGAGATATTTACAGTTTTTCTCAATTGCTTTGGAGCATTTGTCAAATGACAATTAACATTTGCAAATCAACAATTGTTTTCATAATTTCTCACTGATTCCCACAAATTTCTAAATGTTTTAGTATATATACAGTATACAAATGGTTTTATGCAATTGTTATCATTTGGGCCAATTTTCAGTTGCTTTTTAGTCTTGTGGGTCAAAATAGCTTTCCCATTGTAATAATTTTACACCCAAAACTACATGTGTGTGATCGTGTCAGCATCTCATACAAAACAGTTACCCAAAGTTTCAAAATGATTTAAAAATATATTCCACAAAAGACAGTGATACAGCATTGATGTGTTTTTGCTTCCCACAGTACTTGATTTTGTTGTCTTTGTATTGCCATTTTGCTGTTTTTGTGTGTGACTTTTTTGTTTGCTATCGTACTGTGTCTTCTGATCTGAAAAATACACGTGTTTCTTTCAAAACTGTACATACTGTCATTTTGGAGCTCAGGAGCAGACTTACACTGACAAACTGACAATATATCGAAGCATTTTGATTCTCATTATTAAAATGATGTTCATTATTCTTTTCATTTTGATGGTGCTGACATTCATTGATGAATCTTTTTTGTTTTTGTGACACAAGGTAATTGATTCGGTAAGTAACATGCTTTTGCAGCTTAACCATAGTGTTCTGCTATATGCATGAACTGTTTTGAGAAATGCTCTTATAGTCTTGAAAATGTTAAATATGTTCCACAAAATGTGGCGTAGCAATTGAGAAACTGTATTAGCTGTTGTATGGTGTGAAGTGGAATATAGAAGTCTGGGTCTCTGAATTCCTTAAGATACATGCTTACAAAAATTCCAACATAACTGTGTTTCCCGGATGGGGAATACAAGTGGTTTTGGGACTGGTTCACTGCCACTGCTGCAAACACTTATTTCAGACGTATTTGATGGGTCTTTTTAAACGTTTGCAGACATTGTATGGGTGAAGATATGGAACTGATCTAAATTTGAGACAAATTGCAGCAAAATGGAAGTAGTGCCAATCGTGGAATTAAAGAGAAGCATAGCTGTTGGCGTTCATCTCATTAGGAGTTCGAAATACATTTTTTTCAAACTTTACAGGAATTGGTATAGGACAAGGTCCACAGAATAAAGCTTCAGCTCAGACTCTAACCCGAAAGACTTTTTTTTCACAAGTGTAGGTTCTTTATCATTGGACTACCTAGGAAAACATTGACATCATGCTAACATCCAAAAAGATTCACCAGAAAGTTGCTAATGTCCAAGGGAACTGAATGAGGCAGGAATTCTCAATGCCCTCGCAATGTAGACTAGGGCATGAAACACTTGGGCAGTCTTCATTGGGGTTTTTGGTTTGCATTCACAGCCATGTTTTCATATGAGGTGGCTGATGTCAGTTGTCAGTGAGTCGATGCAATTTGAAGCTAATCCCTTGTAATAGAACTAATCCCTTGTATGAATCCCTGGGCAGGGATTATCACTGGGGTTTGTGGGCGGCGGCCAGGACAGGTACTTTTTCAGTAATTGCAAGCAGGAACATTACATTTTCCAGTGCAGAGGTTAAATACACTATTAAGGAGATCAGTCTTGATAAACAAAGAAAATGACAAGGTAAATTCTGTGGGACAATATTCCATTTGAAATGTAGGAATGTTGATAAACTATGGATGGCACTTCGAGGAACCACACAATTAGATGAGCTGTTTGATTGGAGTTCCTGAGTCCTCTGTCAGACAGTCCCACCATTCTCATTGATCGACCCCCAACATCAGATGCATACCTGTAAATGTAGGAATTCCCTTTCAGCATCACTCCTAACCCATCCCAGCCATCCGTGTTCTGCACCAGTCCACCAGCAGCCTGAAAGGCAGGTTGCCCTTCATCACTGGCATTGGCAGTGTCTCTGCCAGACCCTCGTGTTCCCACAGAGCATGTTTGTATAAAGAAGCAGGAGGCCTTTTCTGCATTTTCCTGCATATTCTCATTCCTGCAGTATTAATTACTCTTTTTCTCAATTGCTTCGGAGCATTTCTCATATGACAATTAATATTAGCAAAACAACAAGTGTAATCCCCACACCATGTTACAGTACTTCTGCACAGCAGAACATCAGTTCTCACTGCTTCACACAAATTTCCAAATGTTTTAGTACATATATGCAAATGGTTTTGATCAGTTGTCATAATTTGGCATAATTTCCAGTTGCTTTAGCCTTGTTGGACAAAATACATCATGTAGTTTCTCATTGTAATAAATTTACAACCCAAAACTGTACGTGATCATCATGTTAGTGACCAGAAGCAATAAATCCCCATTTGGCTCTTATGGTTAAACTGAGGCTGATTGTAGTTCTCATTTTGGTGTCACTGACTGTTTCATTGGTAGAATTATTTACTTTAGGGACGTGAGCTAATTGTTTTGGGTAAGTTGCAGGTTTTACTATATGCATGAACTGATTTGAGAAATGCTCTTATAGTCTTGAGAATGTTAAGTATGTTTCATGAAATGTGTCAAAGCAGAGAAATTAGTGGCACTTTTGAAAATCCACAAAATAAGGAAAAAAAATATTTTAATAGAAGGAAGAGCTTATATTACTTGATATAAAAGATTTTTATAGAAGTTATGACTCCTCACCACAACTCATCCAGGAATGACTAGCTTGACTTGACAAGTCAAAAACACTGTTGGGCCTCATGAGCACGAATCGAAAATCTGTGGGCCTGCGACTCACTCCACTTGAATTGGAACTTCTGCTTGTTTGCTGTCACTCCAAAAGAGCAGTGAAAGAAACTGCAGAGAGTGAGAGAACAGAGAAGAGAGGGTGGGCTCATGCCCAAAGTGTTCTTTAAATACCATCACAGTCAGATGAATCCTGGCCTCCCTCATGAAGGATAACTTATTTCAGAAGAAAGTCTGTTCTCATACAGAACAGAATCCCCAGCCATTTACTGGGTCCAGAACGTTGGCCATTATGAGGCCAATTTGTATAATTTATTCACTTTCTGGGGATACATGTTCCTTAGATTTCTTGCATTTTTACCTGCCCTGGTCCTCTAGCTTTACTTAACATACTTATTGCTGAAGTAGTGGGAAGCAGGCCAGCAAAAATAAGAAAATGCAAATTCAACAGAGAACGACTTGAGAGTTTCCTCGAGTCTAAAACTGGGTGTAACGAGGATTAAGGCCCTTGATTTTCACATGAAATCTGAGAGATGCCAGCATGATGTGAGTCAAAGGGCCAGTGGGGTCTGTTGTGGGATCATCAATGCCAGTGGGATCTGTTGTGGGATCATCAATGCCAGCGGGATCTGTTGTGGGATCATCAATGCCAGTGGCATCTGTTGTGGGATCATCAATGCCAGTGGGATCTGTTGTGGGAACACCAGCTGCAGCCAGTTCATCTGCTGCTCTTCCAATGGTGTGTAAAGATGCAGTGACTGTTCAGTGAAGCTTATAAGTTTAGCGGCTGGCATTTTATCACCAGGCACCAACTCTGAGGAGTGATGTTCATAATCAAAGAAGGGGATAGAAGTAATCCAGCAAACTATAGGCTAATCAGTTTGACTTGCATAACTGCAAAATTAATGGAAGCTATAATCCAAGTGAAAATGGTAGATTACCTGGATTCAAATAACATTTTGAGGGATAGCCAACATGGATTTAGGAGAGGTAGATCCTGTTTAACAAATGTACTTGAGTTTTAGTCACAAAAAGGCCAAAGATAAGATAAGATAGGACTTTATTGATCCCACAGTGGGGAAATTTGTGCGTTATCACAGCTCCAGACAGATAGCAAAAAAGTTACAGAGTAGAGAATATAAAAAATACAAGAATAACAATACAAAAAGAAAAAATAAAATAAGATAAAATAAAACACTAAATACAATAGTAGTGCCTATGTACACCAATACACAGTACAGTATGTAATATGGATAGTGGGTTGTGGAAAAAGTGCAAGTAATAATAAACATCAACTATTTAACTACTAAAGCTACAATTTACTATTCAGGTAGTGCTGGGTATTGGCATGTACATATATACACCTGTGCCATGCACATACATCCATACATACATACATCCATACATTATATACAGATATACATACACATGCCTCTACATATACGAATACTGTAGATGCAGAACCATATACATACACATATACATGCACATGCCCATACTACTATAAGGTGCGTTATGTATTAAGTGGTAAGTAATGGTGACCTTAGAGGTAAGTATCTGGGTGACTCATGACATCATGGTGTGTTATAGAGTCTAACTGCTGTCGGGATGAATGATCTGTGAAAGCGCTCCTTCCTGCAGCGAGGGTGTATCAGTTTCTGACTGAAGGAGCTGCTCAGTTCACTCACAGTCCCATGCAGAGGGTGATGTGTCAGCTAACCTCCTCCTCTCACCCACCACCTCCACAGTCTCCAGAGCTTGACCTCCGGACCAGTTTGTCAATTCTGCTTCTGTCCCTTTCTGTGCATCCGCTTCCCCAACAGGCCACTGCATAGAAAAGGGCAGATGCCACCACAGAATCGTAGAATGTCCTTAACTGGGTCCTGCATACTCCGAAGGACCTCAGTCTCCTCAGCAGGGCGTCTGTATTTGTGGTCCAGTCCAGTTTATTGTTGAGGTGAACACCCAGGTACCTGTAAGAGTCCACTACCTCAATGACTTTTCCTTGGATGCTCACTGGTGTTGGAGGGGGTGCCTTCCTCCTAAAGTCTATGACCATCTCCTTCGTCTTGCTGGCGTTGATTTGGAGAGAATTAGTCTCTGATGACCCCCCTGTATTCCTGATCGTTCCCGTCTGATCCGCATCCAATGATGGCCATGTCATCCAAGAACTTTTGCAAGTGGCACTGGTCTGAATTATAACGGAAGTCAGAAGTGTACAGGCTGAACAGGAAGGGTGAGAGAACAGTGCCCCACGGCGCGCCCGTGCTGCAGATTACTGTCTCGGACACACAGTCATGGAGCCTCACATACTGCGGCCTTTTGGTTAGGTTGTCAATGATCCATGCAGTCATCTGCTTGCCCACACCGGCTCCTTCCAGCTTCCCTCTCAGTAGTACAGGCTGGATAGTGTTGAAAGCACTAGAGAAGTCAAAAAACATGACTCACAGTGCTCCCTGCCTGCTCTAGGTGAGAGAGGGCTCGGTGCAACATGTAGATGACAGCATCATCCACCCCGATTCCAGACCAGTATGCAAACTGCAGGGGGTCAATCGCTGAGCTCACCAATGGGCGAAGGTGGTGCAGGATGAGCCTCTCCATGGTCTTCATCATATGAGAAGTCAAGGCCACAGGTCTAAAATGGTTGGGCTCCATGGGGTGTGCAATTTTTGGCACCAGGATGACACAGGCAGTCTTCCACAATTCAGGAATCCTCTCCAGACTCAGGCTCAGGTTGAAGATATGCTGGACCACCTGACAAAGCTGGTCGACACAGTCCCTGAGCACAGATCTGGCGCAGATTCCGTCAGGACCTGCTGCCTTCCTTGCTTTTGTCCTCTTGAGCTGGCTTCTCACCTGATCGACTGTGAGGCAGATGTCAGGCTGGGTTGGGGGATGGGGCTGGCTCTCTTGTGGGTAGATATGTAGATGGGGATGAAACTGGGTGGTGGTGTGAGAAGAGCTCAGGTAGCAATTGGATTGCACCAGGACGGAGGGGGGACGGCAAAAACAAGAAAAAAAAGAAACTAGCTGGGAACTGAGATAATCAGCTGCCTATAGTGGCGCCATCTTGGAAGGATGTGATCTACTTATATTTCCAGAAGGCCTTTGATGTTGTCCCCCACAAATGGCTCTTGCTGAAGCTCAAAGCTGCAGGGATTTTTGGAACTGTAGCATCTTGGATCAAAAACTGGTTAACAGACAGGAAGCAGCGAGTAGTTACTCGAGGCACAATGTCACAGTGGGTCAGTGTTCATAATGAGGTACTACAGGGTTCAATTCAATGATCACTATCTGTTACATATGGCTAGGAAGTGAAACCGGGATCCAGGAATGCAGGGAGAACAGAAATTTAATGAGTCGATTTCAGAAGGAGTATAGGAAAGCTTCAATACTGCACAGAGAGGGATCACAGATTCTTCAGCTCAGGTAAATGGAGCAATAGCAAGGGCAGGGGTGATATCACCCACTCGGTGAGCTGACAGGTAGGTAAGCTGCTCCAAGGAGGACGGAATTAAAGGGAGGGGTTCTCTCCATTTAACAGAAATGGCGTTCAAGGCCTGGTAATCCTCCATTGGTCGCAGCCCACCATCTTTCTTCTTGATAAAGAAGAATCCGGCCATTGTGGGTGAGGTTGAGGGCTGGATTATTCCCTGCTTGAGTCCTTCCCAGATGTAGGTTTCCAAGGACTCCTCCTCCTGTAGAGAAACAGGGTACAACCTGCCGCTTGGAAAGGTGGCTCCATCTAGGAGGTCGATGGAACAAATGCAGTCCCAGTGCGGGGGGAGGTTGAATGCTTTTTCCTTACTGAAGACGTCATTGAAGTCTTGATATTCCTTAGGAATTAAGCCTAGGTTCTCCAGTTCCGGACCCTCCACTCCTGTAGCTTTACAGGGAAGTGACATCATTCTCGCAGACGCCGCTCTGACCAAGCAACAATATTCCCAGGCCGCCACTCTAGACGAGGATTGTGTCTTCGTAGCCATGGGAGCCCAAGGATCAAAGGGTCCTTGGCTTGGGGCAGTACAAAGACCTCCAGAGTTTGTGTGCAGAACCCCTACCTGCACCACGAAGGGGTGCGTCCGATGGTGAATCGTCCCCTCCACCATCCGTTCTCCAGTTACCCCTTGCACTGTAATGGGATACGCTAACCTTCGGAGGGGTCGATTTAGCTGGTTTGCCAGGTTAGCATCGATAAAGTTACCCGCTGCCCCGCTATCGATGAGTGCTCTTACCATACGTCGTTTTCCTTCCCATCCCAAGAACACAGGCACCGTGAACTGAGAGAGAGGCATGTGGTAATGAGGACATGCCTACCGGGATGAGGAAGGTAGATGCGGAACAGATGAGGAAGGTAGATGCGGGCAGACGAGAGGCAGGAAAAACGCTCGGTATGGCAATGGATCATTGGCTGAATACTTTGCATCGGGTAGTAGTGATGACTGGGCTTATATAGAGCGTTAATCTGGTGCAGACGAGCTGCACCTGTCAGGTCCCGCCCCTGTGGACGTGACACCTCTCATTTGTAAATTTCTTATGTTCTTCTTATGTCCTGTGGAGTCGTAATAATAATAATACAAGTTCTCGATTGCTTTGGCACATTTCATGAAATATGCTTATCATTCTCAAGACTATAAGAGCATTTCTCAAAACAGTTTATGCATACTGTATAGCTCAGCACTATGGTTTAACTGTAAAAGCATGCAACTTACCCAGAACAATTACCTCGTATCTCTCACTTCTTGTTTTGAAAATGTTAATTGCCATTTGAGAAATGCTCCAAAGCAATCGGGACAAACTATAAGTAGTAGTGACATGCACAGACTTTTTGGAGGCTGATGCTTTATCAGGACAGTGTGACCGACCAGTATTCTATATATAGTCTTATTTATATTTAAGTTTTAAAAAAAAAAAATTCCCATCAAAGTTTAATCATAATACCCTTAAATTTACAAATATCTTACATATATCTTCTTCTTCTTCCTATTATTATTATTATTATTATTATTTAAATTGGGGGCAGACCAAATTTAGTGAGTTCAGGTATTCTGAAAATAATTTAACTAATTTGAAAACCACTAAAAACTGAGAAAAAGGTGAAAAGTTTCCTACTTAAAATTCAAACCCTACTAGGTGTCAGTGTGACAGAGCACAAAATAAATAGTTGGATTAAGGCAAAAAAAAAAAAAAAACATTTTGTGTTTTTCTGCAATTTTCTGTTTCTAGGTGTCAGCATCAGTACAACAAAAAAATACATAGCAGTGCGAGCCCACTCCTTTAAAAGGCCGTAATGTGCCAATGTACATGAAATTTAATTTTATAATACGGATTTACTGATGCTTGCAGCATCTGAGCTCCTGTTGATTTTTTATTGCTCTAGATTGTAGCTGCAGCTTTGAGGCAGGCCAGGCCCGGCAAGGCAGATGTTTGCTGGGAATCACTGAAGCCAGCTCTCACACAATCATGTTCACAGCAGAAGGCATAAGGATTTAAGTGGACATTTATACTTGCAGTGACATTGCATCATGACCTTTACCCATTTAAATTCTAGACACAAGTATCTCCTGGTCACAGTTACTATGGAGTTACTACTGAATACTTGGCAACAAAGTATGTGGCATCCATCATGTGCAACTGCTCTGTCCTAGTTTTGCGATTTGATCCCTAGAGGCCTTTGAGTTCCTCAGCGTTATAGTGTTTGGCGGTTTATCTAGTGTCAGCCTCTTTGGTTGCACTTTATTTTATTTATTTATTTATTTTATTTGGTTGAACTTTATTTTAGTCCCGGTTCCCTGTCTTTAGGACAAATGCAAAGGCAAAAAGTGGAGAGAGTATCGTGACAAAAAAAAAAAAATGCATTCATCCTAAACAACAATAAAATGCTATTTTAGATGGAAGTCACTGAGAAACAATAAGACATGCCCACGTTTATAACTACAGATTTAAATACAGTGAAGAACACCAGCAGCATACATACCCTAACAGAGGAGGCCCTTTCTTCTTTTGCTAAATTTTTACATAGAGCAATTTGCACTCATTTTGACTGCCAGGGGTTTTTCAAACCAACTCAGGCTAAAGGCCTGATACAGCACCTGCAATTATCCTCAAACCTGCAACATATAGCCCAGTGATGCAGTCCTGTAAATTGCACGCTGATGTTTTGGAAAGAATGGCAGCTCCCTCCACGTCCTATTGAGAAGTACGTCACTTGCATCACTTCTACTTTCATCGCAAAACTTGAGGGAGTTTTTTTTGCCCTAAATACATCTTTGCTTATGCATATTTTAAGATTGAACCGCCCAGGCAATCTACTGTCGGAGAGCTGTGAGCTACAAAGAACAGAAATCGGCCTTGTGCTCTCCAGCTTTCCCCTGTGATCAGTATGCAGAATAATTCCTTGCTCATTACAGTTTCCAATTGTTTGTTTTCTTTGAGGCTCTCTGAAGGGCAGTTACATTGCATGTGCTCCACTCGCTGCCCACGGGGTCACGGGGCAGCTCCCCGGTGTGGGAGGAACCTGCAGAGCTTCCTCTGGCATGTACTCCTGTTTGGCTGCCCAGCCACATCTTCAGAGGCACTGCAAAGCAGTGTCACATGCTGCTGGAGATGCCCTTTGGGATCCTCTAAGCCATTTGGCACGGAGACCCTGAGTCCCTGCCTGTTCAGTTGCTGACCCACGGTGGCACTGCTGAACTTCAGATTGGCTGCTGCTTCTGCACAGGGATGAGATAAGAGTAAATTGAGCAGCAGCAGGTTTGGGTGGCAGGTAGACCATGACCCTGTTGCTGAGGAAGTCTGTCCTCCATGTTGGCTCGGGCTCGTTTCCCCAGATACGCTGTGCTGCAGGTACATGGCATCTCAGCCAGCCTATGCCCCTCCCCCCGTCCTTCACAGGCCATGCGGTTTGCAGACTGAGGCTTATTCTGGCTGCTTCTCAGTTTCTGGCAAAGTAACTCTGGGTTTATGCTTTGAACATTGTTTCAGAACTTGCTAAATATCCCGGAGCGTGTTATTCCTTTGGAGTCGAGTATCAAAAGTAAGCAGACATAAATGGCAAATCTGGAAGGATGGATGGTATCAGCATTTTAGGAGAATGATGTTTTTGCTGTGAACCATGACCCAGCATAGAAAGCAGGAAAACAGGCCACATTTCATCCAGACCTTAAAAACTGAACTTCGGCTGCAGTTTCGCTCCTGTGGTCACCTCTGATTAATCACTTAACCTGAGAGGTTTAGTTATCTGTGTGAATGGGTGAAATTTCACACAGTGTAAGGACATTTCCATTTTATAGCTAATGATGCAGGTCACTGAGAAAACAGTGGCCCTTTGAAGGTCCATGCTCTGATAATGTTCCCCTGACATTGTTCACTGTGGTTTACTGTGTTTAAAGTGATGACAGAGCTATGCAGAGTGTGACAGGCACAGAGTGAGGAGCGCAGTGTTCTATAGTGCTGTCAGTGAAGTATACAGTCCCCGATAGCAGCCAATGCAGAGCCCACAGAGAGGAGCATGCTGGCGCAGTGTGTCTGCCATCCAAGCCGCAGTGAGCAGTACACTGCACCCTGGCCATAACACGTGACAAGAAGGAAACAGACTTCTTGAAAAGAGAAGCTGAGGTTTTCCAAAGAAATGTGGGCTAAGTAAATAATTTTTCTCAGTGTCAGCATTTTTCAAGTTAAGGGCAGCAGTATTTACAGTTTTTCTCAAATTTTTTGGAACATTTTTCAAATGACAACATTTGGAAAACATCAGGGATAACTGTTGTAATATATAAATGAGTTGCTTTGTTGGGAATGGTGCAAGATTCTAAAGGACATTGTGTGTGGCTGCAGAGATCTTTGTGAAGGGAAATAAAAGATAAGAATTTTGTCACGTCACTGAATTATTCATCAGCTGCTTCTAATGTGCCAGGAATTGAGGAAGCCGTTGCTGCCCTCCATGGCTCTCCCTGCCTCTCCTCTCTGGCTCCACCCGGCTCCCCTCCATGGCTCTCCCTGCCTCCCCTCCATGGCTCTGCCTGCCTCCCCTCCATGGCTCTGCCTGCCTCCGCTCCCTGGCTCCGCCCGGCTCCCCTCCATGGCTCTCCCTGCCTCCCCTCCATGGCTCTCCCTGCCTCCGCTCCCTGGCTCCGCCCGGCTCCCCTCCCTGGCTCTCCCTGCCTCCCCTCCCTGGCTCTCCCTGCCTCCCCTCCGTGGCTCTCCCTGCCTCCCCTCCCTGGCTCTCCCTGCCTCCCCTCCATGGCTCTCCCTGCCTCCCCTCCCTGGCTCCCTGGAAAAACAACTTTCGCCAGTTACCCTGGGACCCTTGGAACTTAAGAACTGGTACCAGTTAGGGTGGCAGGAGCTCTTTGGGTTGGGGACTGTGCACAGGCTCAGGCGCCTTCAGCATTTGACAAAAGCACCGCACACCTACACCACCACCCCAACCCACTGTGACCTTGGTGCAAGTAAAAATCAGGAAAACACCGTGTTTTAAAGCAGGTGTTCTTCATTATTTTTAAATTGTCAAATATAAATGTGTCAAATGATATACAGTCATTTCTTTGCACTGAATCTGTCAAGTCAGTTTGATCAAAATTAACAATCCAATAGCATACAACAAATCCATTGTCTTAAGAAACAGATAAAAATATACCCAGTGAAATGCTACAGTGAGCCTGGAGGCTGCCCACTGAAATGCAGGCCAGAGGTCAGGGGAAGACCCAAAATGGGATGCTTGTCTAAATAAGTAATGAATCTGTAACAAATGTAACGTGCCAAATAGAAAAGGAATGTAGCTGTAAACGGCTCTTTTTGATTTTACTGAGCAAATTTATACAGTGATGACCTACTTATACCAAGCTCATGCTGACGAGCTTGAGGAGCATTTTTCTCTCTGGTAGTCTTGTGTTTCAGGCGTCCCTAAGGAAATAGCTGAGCTCCAGTGTTGAAATTTCCCATTTTGATTGAGACTCAGGAGAGTGCTGTGGTTTACTCCTTGAGTTTTGCTTATGTGAAATATAGCTGAAAAATAACAGAGGGTCAACCAATCTTTTCCATCTCCTGGCGTCTTTGTTAGGGCCACCTAGTCAGACACCTAAACTCATGATTCGAATTTGCAGTTAATTGTCAAGACCAGCATTGCACTCTTGTGGGTCATTATTCCTTAAGAAGGACATGACTGCCTTAGAAAAAGTGCAACGGAGGGCTACAAGAATGATTTCGGGTCTTAGAGGAATGTCTTATGAGGAGAGGTTAGCTGAGCTGAATCTGTTTAGCCTTGAGCAAAGGAGACTAAGG
>JAABNY020000116.1:1422189-1450325 GCA_015164015.2 Brevimyrus niger | reverse complement strand
TCGGCGGTCTTCCTACCGCCGTGCTGCCGGCGCGGTGCCCCTCCCCCCCCCCGCGTGCCACGTTGGCTGCGCACAGAGCGTCCGTGCTTCCCCATCGTTCCCTTTCCCGGGATCAGGCATCGCTTTGCAGGGACCGTCGGGAATGTTAAAATCAATATTTAATATCGCGCGATCGATTCTTTCACTCTTTTGACTCTGCTTATCTGAAATACGTTGCAGCTTTTCAGCTCCCAATTCATAAAATTGTTTTATTTAAGGGAGAATGTAGTCCAAGCAAGAAAGGACGCTCGCCTCAGAAGCTGTGCTAAAGAATGTGTTAAATGCATATTAGTTATGCTGAAGCAGAATGTTGCAGCCTGTCTCTCACTCCGCCTCTCCTTGCATCAGCTCATGGGCCTGAAAAGCTGCCTGGCTGCTGTACCTCTGCCTCATGATTATTCAGATCAGCTTGCATGAAGGTGTTCTTTGAGGCCGTGACCCCCCCCAATGAAAACAGAACATAGTTAGGCGACGCCTACTACTGCTGCGTGATCACATTAACTGAGAAATACGCACCAGGGGGATGGTTAATATTTAATGCTTCAGGGGTTACGTAATACGAATGATCATACAGATATTTCGGTGATTCATGGTGTGTTTTCGCAGGCCCCCTGCAGATGCTCAATGGACCTCCGGGGGGTCTTATACCGCTGATTAAACCCCACCCCCCTTAACGACCGCACAGCAAAAGAAACTTGCTGGACAGCACAGTAACCTCACGCCCCAATAGCTGAGGACAGGGTTCCCATCTTGGCTCTGTGTTCTCTCGTGTTCCTGCTGGTCCACATTCGGAATTCTGATTTCCTCCCACAATCCAAACACACCTGATTAGGTGATGCCATGTTTTTTTCTGTGTGTGTGTGTGTGTGTGTGTGCTTTGCTGCCTAGGGATAAGTTTTAGGCTTTCAATTTAATGTAATTTCCAGTTCCAAAAATACATTTGAGTTTTGCTTGCTTCACATTACAGGGACAGCAGCAGCCTGCGGTGAGTTGCTTGTATTGCCCGTAGAATGATAAAAATGCACAGGATTAATGGCTCAGCACAAGCGGCGATTTCAAGGGGCCGTTTGGATGTAGCGACTGAGCGAAGGGGATCTCTTTTGTTTCGGACAATGGGCAATGATCTACGGTGTGACACTGCAGGTACTCCGGTATTATTCAGACATGCGAGTGCTGTACTGTAGATGTCTTTCATTGGTCCAGCGTCGGTCTCCAGTCAAACAAGATGGCAACTCAAGGAAAGAAATCAAATCACATATCCTTGTGACATTATCTTTTGCGTACTATATGTGTGGTGTGTGATAGCGCTACTTGCATCCAAAGTGGGCTTCTCAGGCACGGGAGGTAGAAACCATAATGATCTGCATGCATTTCACAGGCCCAGTGGGTGAGGATACTGTACCTGTACCTGTGATCAGAAGGTGTCAGTTTGAATCCTGTAGTTGGTAGAATGGTTGAGTCCCTGAGCAAGACCCTTAACCCCCAGTTGACCATACTTTCTCAAAAAAATGCTCATTGCTTTGGATAAATAAAATGTCTGGGTTTAGGTACCATTTTAAGTCTTCTTGAACGTATAAAATGCATATTCTTCGGCAAAATATATAAATACACATTCAGGTGGTAAGATGTACATCACTGTATGTTTCGCTGCATCCGAATATTGATTTATTTTAATTGTCCCGCCGGGTCGGCTTGAATCTCGACATCATTCGACTCACCTGCCCCCTGCGCGAGTCCTCATTCCATCAGCCGTGATCCATCGTCACGCGAACAGAAAATGATAGTAAACTCTGAGGGTTTGATTAGCTCTGCTGATGAAGGTGGCTGTCGGGATGGAGATCGTGCCTGACGACTGCATTTAAGGAGCCCCGGCGCCGACCCGCTGGACCGTCGGGGGGGCTGGCATCAACGGAAAGGGGCGGGACTTCACATCAGGCTGGACATCAGGGGGGTTTTGATTCTCAGCCCGTAGAATACAACAAGGGAAGGACAAAAAACCAGCCCAATGACTTTGCGAGTCCCTCATACAGTGAGCCGGACGCATGAGCCTGTCAGTACCCCCCCCCCCCATCTCTCACTCTCTCTCCCTCTCTGCCATGGCCCTACTTTCCCAAACACGGAGGGTTTTGGTGACACTTTCTTTAGTGCTGCTCTGATCGCTCCTGGGGCCTCCCTGTGGTTAGCGTGTCCGGCTGACATATCGCTTTCAAAGCAAGGTCATATTTATTATTTATCCCCAATTTCCAAAACACAGCCATTGACTCCCTCTCCCCCAATGATCGGCGCAATCAGGTAGCACCTAACTGGGCCCGGAAGAGTGACTGCTCTCGTCCCTTATCAAGGCGAGCAGGCTGCGCCGTGACGCCATCCCTGACATCGGCAGTGTAATTTACAGCGGCGGAGGGGAGGCGGCCGCTTTGACCAGCCCCCCTCCCCAAGCCCCGCAATGCATTTACCCCACCAATCTCCCCCATACTCCAGCTTACCTGTCACTCAGCCACCCATCTCATATCAGCCCTGTACCTGTCAGGGCTGCCGTGCCACGGAGCCATGTTGCCCAGCTCTCGATGACCTTGCCGTCATTCACACTCGTGCCGCCCCGTTCCGTAAGGGCCGCGTGTGCTTGTGCACAGGTGTGCGATACGTGTAATCAGTCACGTAATCATGCATGACTATAAGCCCAATCCAGCTGTAAAAATGCGAAATTAGGTCAGCGCAGCATTTCGCGTTTACATTTGATTAAATTGGATACACGCAAAAAAAGAGAGACGACCATGGCATCTACACGTCCGCTTCTCAGCGGGTTGCCAGGTTCACGTCCGGCATGAATACCAAGTTCCCAGTGTTATTGTACCCTGGAGGTGACAAGTGGAAAGACGGAGGACGTATCCCACAACTAATGGGCTGCAAAACAATTCTCCCAGCATGCTGTGCACGCTGCACCCAGACGGGCCAGTGCGGGGGGGGAGGCGTGATTGTGTAGCATGTACGGGCATCCTGCCGATTCTCAGAGGGCCGGCCTTCAGCGGGGGAGCGAGCCACGCGGAAACACGGGAGCAGCTGGGCGCTCTAATGCCGTGTGACACACGCGCACACACACGCGCACACACACGCACGCGCACAGAAACTCGCATATACTTCCAGGATTCAGGGTAGAGGATGGAAAAGCTTAAAATGCAATGAGCTGCATAAAGGAACTTCATAAGAAATAGAGAGTAATTAATGTGGCAGCAGCCTGGGCATTCTCGTTTGCGTTAACAAGCGCTCGCTAATTGAAAAACGGCGATGGCAAAATCACCATGATCATATTGCGCTGGAGAGGCCTGGTCGCCTCCTGAAATTGTGCCGTATCTTCTGTTCTCACTCAGATCTTCAGAGAACTTCTGAAGAACCTCCAGTGTGAGCTCTTATTCTGACAGCTACGCATTTATCATGCAGTGGGGTGGGGGGGTGTCAGGGACAGGCACTGTGACATTTCGACCATCCACAGACACCATTTCTCATGGTCATCATCACAACCAGAGTGACTGGCGTGCGTCTCGGCCGAGAGCGAGGCTGGCGGTAACCATGGTGAAATTCAGAGCCCGGTGTACCTGCTACCCACCCGCGCTGATCACTTCTCACCCATAATGGCCTCCTTGTCAATCCCCATTGGACAAGAAACCTGTAATTGTCTCCACCGTTCCCCATCAGGCAGATTGCAGGGCACCCGGAGCCGTGATGAAGTTCAATGGCATCCTGCCTGCCACTGGCAACCTGCGGACACCCGGTGCTCCCCCAGCATGCTGTTCCAGAGCGCCACCACCCTCCCCCTGCATGCTGTTCCAGAGCGCCACCACCCTCCCCCTGCATGCTGTTCCAGAGCGCCACCACCCTCCCTCTGCCATGGCAACTCCGAAACCACTATTCGTCTCCAAGGCCAAAATATTCCTTTTCTTTCAAAGTTGCTTGGGTAAAGCGATCCTCCTTAAAGTGCAGCGATTTTGACTCCCTTTATGTGAGGGAGAGAAATGCTTCTTCATGAGAATTTTTCTTCTGCATGCACAATTAGACCCACTTGTTTGAGTCAACTCAAAGGCTGCAGAACAGAAACTCATGAGGGGGAACTCCGCCTGGAATAAGCAGGCCTTTCAAAAGAGCGTAACTCTTAACATTACATTCAGTTAGGGGAAGGGGGTGTCTTAGACCCTAAAAGCTGGGGCCACTCCTGTGATAACGACAGCCGAAGATGGACAGATCGTTCGTAGGTGCCAGTGAGCGGAACTTGCCGGAAAAGCCGGAATGTTAGAGGCGAGTCAGAGAAGCTGCGTTCTGGCCCAAAGACCTGGAGATGTGGTACCGATTGTCTTCCCTACGCGGGGCTGGAGGTGTGGTCCTTATCGGAAAGAATAACCCCTATCCATCCGCCCCCCATCCATCCGCCCCCCATCCCGTCCCTGTTGGCAGCCTGATATCAGGGCTGTTAGCGCGAAACAGCAGAGATAATGCTTGAGATGAGGCTTAAGTCAATGTCGAGCCGCAAGGCAAGTGGCGGGGGGGGGTTGGGGTGTTGCTCACGCTGGCCATTTACACGCCCCCCTTGCATTCCATCCCTCAGGAGATCAGGTAGCAGTTCCCGGTTTGAATCGACGTGGATCGAGGGGAGAGTCAGAGGGGATAAACAGTGGCACCTCACCTCACCTCCTGCCATGTGGACTCTGTATGCTCACCGACGCGCATTTCACCCTGCAGTCAAACGCCGCTCAGCGTCGGGGATCTCTCTCTCCCGGACGGCCAGAACCCAAAGGGGGTCTAACACGGCGGTGGGAATCGCCCCCTACCTGCCCCCTTCCCAGGGTTCCCAGTTCCTCGCTTCCGTAGCTGCCAGGCTGGTCTGTCCCTTCAAGGTCGTCCTGAGAGGCGAGCGCCTGGCCTCCCGATGTGAAATACTAGCAGGGAACCGATAACGGAGGACATAAAAGGCTCTTCGTTTTCCCTTTATTTTTCTCCTCCCCCTCTTTTTATGGGGTCTGAAAAACATCGCTGCTATTGGGAGGAGACAAAGGAGTCATTTTTCTTCTGAGCCATGCTGGAAAAACCCGAAGCTCTCTCTCAATTTGCGTGACGACCCGCCATGATGTTACACCCTAGTTGTGGCTGGTGCCTCACAGGCAGAGGTTACGATTTGATTAATTATCACTTTTGTTGAACTATAAATCATTAACTGTGCCACGTTAATGTACAAAACAATCACTTAAAGACCCTGTAATAGATTAGCAATTGTGTCAGTAATCAATATTTGCTGTCTGGAACAAATATTTCGAACAAAGTTAAAAATGCAGTTTATAGTCTTTGGTAGTACAGTAGAAATGAGGTGCCTGGTCGTCCCCAACAGGAACAGATCAAATTGAGTTGTTTTATGAGTTCCCATGATGCTCCGCCAGAAATAAAATCCTTCTCCTTCAGCAAAACCCACCATATGAGAATTGTGCAAGAGATTGTGACACTGCTGTAGTACGAGTCCGCAGGACTGAGATGGCACTTTCCGGGAGGATATCAAGGGAATTTCTCCTCTGCTCCAGTGCTTTGGAAATTGCCTCCGTTCCACCGTCTCAATTGTCTAACCGGGGTAGTTTTACAGTTGCCCCTCGGAGCTCATCTTACGGCGATGCCCCGAGTGACCGCAAGCCGGTGTTTGCTGAGACACAAACCACATCCCAGGACAGGGAAGCGGAGCACTCGGTGTCTTACGCTGACAAATCCCCCCCAGCGTTGTTTTCTGGGGGTTATGATGTAGACGGGATTCTTACCTTTCCATTGGTTGTGTGGTGGGTTGTTCTCAGAACATGTTCTTAGCTGAGCTGGTTTTTTTTTATCCACCCCCCCTCCCCCCCACCCCGCCGTCACCACACACAGAGAGGCCCCCATCTCCCTGCCCCAGCCCACAGCCACCCCCAGGACTGAGCTTCCCTCACGCACATGGTGTCTGCCATCACTCATCTGAAGTTTGGCCTAAATTATCGTCTATTAACTTCAAGTTCATAAAAATTTCTGAGGAAAAGGTTCTTCTTTTAGGCTGAATTGTTGAGGCATGAGGGCACAGTTTTGAAGTGGGTCGTGCCCCCACCACACAGCCCTAAGGGTTTGGATCCCTGCCCTGTCTGTGAAGTTTCCATGTTGGCTCCACCTTGTAGTTGTTGTCTGGAGTAACTCTGCTCCATGTCTAACTTGATGTAACTACATGCAATTAGGAAATGCAGGTCCCAAAGTGGGCGGCATGGTGGTGTGATTTCCTAAATTGCTCATACAGTAGGTGTTGCCTGTGTGAGTGAATGGTGTGTGAGTGTGCCCTGCGATGGGCTGGCCCCCCATCCAAGGTTGTCTCCTGCCTCCTGCCTGTTGCTTCCAGGATAGGTTCTGGACCCCCCGCGACCCAGTAGGATAAGTTGGTTGGAAAATTGATGAATGGAGGTCCCAAAGTGGTCCAGGTATACCTTACCTTGTGGGGACATTTGATGAATACCAATTTTTTTTACCTTGAGGACCAGTTTCACAGGAAAACTCTATTTCATATAAATCTGTGACTGCGATGAAAAAACTAAAAATGCAAAAGCTCTTGTATTTTGCTTGGTTACTTATGGTTATGGTTAGAGCTGCAAAAAACTAATCTATCTTTGCAGAGCAAACGGAAGAAGAATGAACAGGTGACCCGTGGGAGCGAGGCCAGCAGCTCCAGGGTGATGCGACTCCTTGGTGTAGCTGGGAACATGCGGCGCGAGCTCATTGGCCACGGACACGGTCTTTGCTGTGGGGATGTTTCTCATGTAATATTCATGGGCGTCCTTCCATATGGCGTTCGGGCCCTCGGGGGACCGAGCCGTCAGCACAGGGGACAAGCGTCCTGCGATTTCCCCCACTTCCCCAGAACGCTCCCCAACCAATTCCCTTCCCCCCCCGCCATATTTGTTCGTGTTTTCGTGTTTGTCCTAGTCGGAGCGGCTTCTAACAGAGACATACCCGCAAACCCACAGCAGACTGTCGTCAGCATTGCTAAGGCCACAAACTACGTCCTCCTACCTCAGTGTTCCACAGAGATGCCAAAAAATATATGCTGGAACAGGGGCGGGGGGAGGGGCCGCGTAGTCCAGAGCAAGATTACTGCGGTGACAAGGTAAGCAATTTTAGATGGCTCCTTGCGTGACATCCTGGCAGTGACAGCAAGGAGATGACGGCAAGCGGCCTTTGACACCCAGCCACCCACTTGCCTGCCCCCTCCATCTCCACAGCAGAGCATGATTTCCACAGCAAAGCTTCACAGCGAAGGAAGAGAAACCACATGCTGTGAAGTACCCACCATTACATCTAGGGGCAGCAGGTGCTGCTCTCCACTCTGCTTTTATGACTATGAGGTCCAGCCACCTCCACGTTGACCCCTGGTGACCATGTATACTTTGGTCTTTAACCCTCACCAGAAGGTCTCTATGTCATATGCAGCCATTCGGGGTCACTGCTTTGTTGATAATGCCTTCTTCAACCCCCTGGTTGTCCTTAAATATATTACTGAAGCGAGTCAATTTAAGATGTTGTACTCAAGGGTCCAACTCCGGAGCCCACATGAAGGTTTTCCGCTCTGTCTTCCGATCTGCCTGGCCGTGTAGACAGAGAACATAGCATAGTAACAGGATCAAAAGAGAACTAAACTTGGTTTATGAGACAGGAGTCTTCTCTGACTTCATCGCACGCCAGTTACCTATGGAGATCTTAGCGCTTTAGCACAATGTGTAAATGGGCCAGCCGCCTTTAAAGGGACGAGATGACTCAGACGGTGGCTCTGATGCCGCTGACGTGAGGCTGTCCAGGTTCATTAGCTGCACGGCAAGGCAGTACTCAAAGTCTGCACGTACGCATGGCCAGCGCACCTACTCATCCATCCACGGGGCAGACGGCCTGGACGTCTTTGACTTTGAGTACTGGTAAAAGCTACTACTCTATTTATGAGCGTGCAAGGCCTTGATGGGTAGCTGCTGTCATATTTATTTGTATCATTATCTTTACATAGCTGGAGCCCGGTCAGATCCCTCAAGGACGCCGTGATGTGGCCCGCTCAGCACACATGGGGGGGGGGGTTCGCCCGTCTGCTGGGGAAAAAAAATTATAATCAGGTGAAGGGGAAAACCAAGCAAGGTCGGAATGCTCACTGTATGAGATGTGCGGCTGCAGTGGGTGGAATATGCAGAGTACAGCCAAAGAAATTAAGAATAATTGGTATAATTGGGGGAAATAAAAGAAAATGGGAGGAGGGATAAAAAGCAAGAAAAAATCATGATAATTAATTACAGGAAAACTGTAACAGTCCTTGGCTGTTGTGAATACAAAAATGAGTTTGTTCCAGTGGAGAAATGTGCAGATATTAGTTCCTAACGCAATTCTGTTCCCCTATATGCATGTTTCTCTCACATATAAGTTGGGAACAACCTGTCCTTGCTGTCTAACAGGATCGAGAAAGGATTTCTGTCTTATCGAGGAAGGTTGAGGCGGTTACATGACCAGAGTAGGATCTCTCAACCTTGGGCTGCAATCTGCTGCCGTACGTCTCGTCTCGCTGCCGGATGAGCGTTGTGTCACGCGGCAAGATCCCCAGCTTCCTCCCACCCTTTTGAAGTATGGCTTTTACTCCATTTGTCGATCGATTTATTCCTGGATTTTTCTGTGCCCTGATCTGCTGGCACAAAGCAGTGCCAGGGCTGGTCTGTGTCAGACATTTACTGTCCAGCTGTGACCGTCCTTCAACCAGGCATGTCCCACAGTGCCACTGGGGTAATTTAGTTAGTACAGAGTCTACCACCGGTTGACTGTGAAGGGCTTTCAGGGTTTAGCTTTTACAGATTACAGCTTTAAACAGCAGCCCCCATCTTGGGACACCACTGTTTAGATGCATCCAAAATCCAAAGCTCATTTTGAATGTTTATTACCAGTGGGAACCAGCCTGATTTTGCCCTAAACATATTATTTTGGAATTCTTTTTACTTTTAAGACTTTCCATAAGAATCCTGAATAAACTGTAAGCTTATTATTGGCTGTACAATTGGCAGGAACTTTTGTTTCGCTGGCCAAATTAGAATGCTGATTTAATAAACTTATTTTTATTGTAAAAACCACTTTGGCTTCTTTTTCGCCTGTGTTTTTTAATATTCGCAGTCTCTTTCCTGTTTTGGCAAATACGTAATAATCATTCAATTTCCCCAGAACTTCACAGCGCCAAGCGGAAAGCCCTCATTTTACACGTTCTGGCACATGAGTATCAGTCGCGGGCAGAGAGACACGCCCACACATGGATTGGCCAACCTCTGACCCTTGCTGTGTGGTGGCACCACAAGGTAGCCCTCCCCCCTCATGTCACCTGCATCACAGCCCCCGCCTGGGAGCATATGAAGACTAGGTACCTCCCTTCTACTGCTGGCACTTGCTTGTAGAATGGAGTGTATTGCATATCCCGTGTTCTAATTAAAACCCATGGCCATTCATCTACTTAATTGCTACAATGCCTTGCAGGATAATTCCATCCCAAATGCACTGTCCTGCTCTCCTCCACTCTCATCCTCCCCCCTGACACACACACACACACACACACACACACACACACGGCTTGGTGTTGCATCCAACTTGCTGCAGAGGACAAAACAAACAGTTGCAATTGTTTATGCCTGCATTAGCCTTCCTGCCCCCCCCCCCCCCATGAAAAAAAAAAAAGATGCAGAAGAGGGGGGCACCAAGAGACGGCGAGGTGGGGGGTCTTGGCCCATGAATCCACATGAGCAATGCTGGAACATAAGAGACACTCCAGACTGGTAAAAAAAAAAAAATTTCAAACAGCTGGTGAGAAGTATTAGGGGCTCCTTGTGGGAGGCCTGCTCTGTGAATTATAAACTATGAATAATACAGACACAGCATGTATTTTTCATTAGACATAATTTAGATATTAAGAGGGTAAGAGAGGAAAGAAAAGTTAAAACAGGAAGCCTGAGCGAGTTTTATTGTTCGATGATGGACTGAACGTATTGGATGTTGGTACACCGCACTGCACTTTAATTTCATTCCTTCTTTGTTCTCTAAATGGTGTAAATCATCATCAATGGAAGCTGAAACGGTTTAAGTTGTTCCCTGTTCCCAGCCATATAAACGGTTTGGGCACCCAAAGCTTTCTGGGGTGGGTCAGAGAAGATACTGAGTGTATGTCTGTAAAACCATATGAATAATTAATCCAGGTAGAAACTAAAGCTTAAAGAAACCGAGGCCTGCATGTGTGCAATGCTGGTTTATTATTAAGAGCATGTATTTATAGAGATGAGGCCCATGTAAAGCACACAGGAGGTAACTTGTAAACGAACATTGAAGGAGACAAATTTTAATGAGGGTCAAACTAATTAGTAGGGATGTGAGGTCAGTTTTTGTGAAGTTGGATAGTATCACGCAGTCGCAGTGCTACAGGCTGATTATGGGGTGGAGGGGGCGGGGAATGTAAAAGGTTACAGTCTTCAGTTTTGAGCAGAAATATAAGAGTTTATTAATAAATATCCAGTTGTTTATACATATGTGGCATTTTATTTAATCACACAGACCCTCAGAAGTGCTCAAAATGAATCACATATTGAACAGCAGAAGCAGTCTCAGCACATATTTAGATATTTCTTTAAGCGTAAAGGCAAAAAACTCCCCTTTCTGGGCTCTCATTTAGGTCTGTAATTGTTTACATCTGGGTCCAAGTCGGCTGTGTGCCTTTAGTATGCTAGTAGCCACATGTTGATCTCACAACAATTCTTAAATAATGTTTTTTAAGCTTCTTTAGAGTTTGGTTTAGGGCCAGTCCTAATCCA
Organism: Brevimyrus niger; assembly: GCA_015164015.2. Taxonomy (NCBI): domain Eukaryota; kingdom Metazoa; phylum Chordata; class Actinopteri; order Osteoglossiformes; family Mormyridae; genus Brevimyrus; species Brevimyrus niger. The sequence goes on along the minus strand of JAABNY020000116.1, from coordinate 1,439,433 downwards.
CGTAGGGCCCTAGACGAGTAGGACCTCTCCATTAGGCCCCAACTGCAGCACTGTCTCAACGGTGAAGCTCCTTGAGGAGTTCTTCTGCTGGTTTGGGGCCCACAAGGAGTTGCACAGTGACCTGAGGAGAAACTTCAAGGCGATCATGAAGACCTACACCAGCCCCGTTCACTCACAGAGCCACGGGCTGGGGAAGGAGCCGTAAAACCCCTCAATCATTATCTCCAAGCATCAGGATGACTGGGACGCCCAACTTCCCCTGGTCCGGGAGGGTTATCATGCAGCGGTACACAAACGTACTGGCTGCACCCCCCACTGTCCTCATATTTGGCTGTGAGCCGCCAACCCTGGTGGAGTGGCTGTTTGGCTCGCCCCTCCCCCCCTCCCCCCCCCCCACACCCCCCCCCCCCCCCCCCCCCCCCCCCCCCCCCCAAAAAGGGCCCGCAAGTGCGGGCTGTTTTTCCACCCCCCCCCCCCCCCCCCCCCCCGAGTCGGAGCTGCCGGAGACACCGGAACAGGACTATCAGAGCCAGCTCCGGGAGCCTGTACAGACTGAGCGCGAGCTGGCCAGAGAACATCAGGATGCGGCCATAGCCAGACAGAAAAAGTCCCTGTTTGGATGGACTGCCCCATCAGGAAGAAGGGGCGGCCATCCAGGCTCAACAGACACTGGAGAGGCCCTGGGGAGGTCCGGGAGCGGATCTCCGAGGTAGTGCACGGGGCGTGGATGGCTGAGCGGTGCAGAACTGTCATGCTACACCGCGACCATCTGGCTCCAAACCAGCCCCTGGCCCACTCGGAGTAGCCATCACCGAGACCAGTGGTGAGTACCCCGGCAGCGGGGCCCGATCAGGATGGTGGGGGACTCGGGGCTCAGAGTGCTTCTGTGACTTTGTGGTGGTACCAGGATGGGTAACCATCTAGGAGAGGAGCAGTGCAGCACTGACGGGATCCACTGGGCAGCACGGTATGTTGGACTGCTGCCAGATGTGTACATGATGTAAATAGCCGTGTAGAGTTAGCATCTGTAGTGTTGTTGTGTGTATTGAAATATATAGTGTTTAATGTTATTTGTTGTAAATAATGGTGTGGGTATGTGTGCCCACCTTGTGTGTTAGGGTTATTCGGGCCGGAAGGTGTGCACACATGTGTGTGGTTTAGGTGCAATAAAGCCACATTGTGGGTAAAAGTATAACAACACAGCCCATATGCCCATTACAGTATATTGTAGCATCAGTGAGCTGCATTCCACTAGCAGAGCCTATTAGCATTTCCTAAGCTTTAAGTCTTGCATGTAGCCCATGTGTATGTGTTGCTATAAAGAGCTGCTCTGTGGACCTGACCGTCACGTGTGCCCTTATCCGTGTTTGTACTCAGTCCATGCCTGATCTTCAAATGACTCTTTTGGGAGTTTCTCCACCACACCAGATACCGTACTTCTGGTACTTCGAGAAAGTACCAAAAGTACGGTACTTCAACTGGTACCGGCACCAAATGACATCACAAATCAAGGCAGGGTATTTTGTACTGAATTTTAAAAAATGGCTGTAATATATTATACTAGCATTGCATGTTATGCACATATGATTCTTACATGGCTAGTCAGCAATATTAAAATAAGGCTTTTTCCTACTGTAAAGCATTATAGGCCAGGGGATTTCACTTAATTTTTATTACTCTGTTACTCTGTCATAGGATCGGAGTTGTGGATACCTTTTAAGGTCTATTATTAAAGAGTGGTCTTGTTGAAACCTCTTTCCTCAACTTGCCCCGCCACTGCAATGCCTCAGTCTATCAAGTGCTACAATATAATATAATATGACATAATATAATATATACATTGCATTTGGCATGAGGTCGGAATTAACCACACATACCGTCAATTTAACACTAATTTAAGTTGCATGTTTCTGTGCAGTGGAAGGAATCCATAGAATCTGCCAAAAAGCCACGCCCACATGGGGAGACCATGCAAACTCCACACATACAAAGTGCTACTTGCTGGGCCGTTGTTCCACCCTCAATACTAGTGTTGCACAACATGCACATGCTAAAATCGATGTGGCATTTCATGCACATGCAGTTGTCCCATGGCAAGGACTCCAACAGTCTGCTGGATCCAAATCATCATCAAGTTGCAGTCAAGCATTTTTGGTCAGTAATAGGAAACAAAATATAGCAAGTTTTGCAGTTTTAACGATGGTTCTTTTTCAACATTATTTATCTATCTTTATGTAAAAATAGTCATTTAAAAATATGAATCATTCTCGTCCTTGCTGTTTGACTCATTCATAAACGCCACATTCTTCTTCCACTGTATGGAAATATTTTGTATTTGACAGAGTTGATATTGAGCAAAGGCAAGTGATGTTGGCACTGCATTGTATCTGCTGGCACAAGTAACACAACACCACCAATTTATTTGACTTTCTCGGTAGATATGTTCTATTTGGCTATAAGTTAATTTTCAACTCCAAAACTTAAACTATAGTTCAGCCCTAATCAGAACACATTATGTACAATATTAACAAAATACTTAATATTGTATGGTTAATATTTTACGTATTATGTAAGATTATGCAGCTAAGTGACTGGACCAACCTTTTTTTAGCAGCAAATATTTTGACATAGAGGAATCATATAACGTAAATTAAGCAAAATTATTTACAGTAAAAGTGATGAATAAGTCAGGCTAGGCTACTATTGCCAAATTCCCACCAACAAGGAGCTGCTGCCGGTGCTGGGCTGGTTCTGGCATGATGTCTTTTGACAACTTAGCCGCGTTTCCCCCGGTTTCAAAAAAGAATGGAACGGAAATGTTATGTGTACGGAAGTGAGAGTAAAGTAAAGGTTTGTGCATATTCCGTCTGTAGATTTATTTGTATCTGTTTTGGATTGTACGTTTTTCTAAACTGCTTAACTGAAAAAAACATTTTCAGAGTTGCGCTAGTGTCTCTTGCATTATCCACTTATGTCTCCTTAAAGGCTGTATTTCTCCCCAGCCAAGGTGTGTAAGTGAATGTATTCTCCTTTTAACGATTGTGCAATAAAAGCTTGCTAAAAACTAAACTTTGCCACAGAAGCGTCACTATATTTAATTTATTCGACCTGCGAGATGTTTATAATTTATTATTAAGTCTCGCCAGCAGACAGATTTTTCATTTTCCACAGAATAAAAAATGATTTAACGTTTGTCTACTAATAAACAGGCAAGTTGTTTCACTGCCAGCACCGGTGTTCTGATAATTTGGCATATTTTATCAGAATACCATACGGTAGGACAAATTTATTGCTACATTAATCGGTTTGTCATACTTTATGAAATATATTGTATTTATATATTGTGTATATAATATATATTGTATTTTAAAGAGGGTAAAATAAAGTGTATGTTTAACAGAGGTAACGTGTCGTATTATGGAAATTGTGCCCAATCAGAGTAATATACCTAGTTTTTAAGGGTGGTATCACATTCTGATAACGAAATGTAAACTATCAGACCGACAAACCTGTAGTTTTTAGCAATATACCTTACAGATAATCCCATATATAACTACACTATAAAGGTATAAACTACATGTAATAACAGGTCTAGAAGCACTATAAATTACTATAGTACTTTCATGTACTCATAACTACATGTAATAATGGGAAAGCATAATTGCTTACTTTCCATCTAATATTTTATGCAATGCCCGAACTTCCATCAAATATTCTTGCAATGGTATGCTAAATTTATGGAGTAGCTGAGAACATTAGGTAATTCTGTTCTAAGCATGTGCTGTAACTGAGAGTATGCTATCCTGATAGGTGTCCTAAAATGTCAGACCAGACAAAATGGAAGGTTTGGACAAAGCAGCCACCATATGAAAGTGTTTCAGTCCACTATGTCCACCGATTCTTTTACTCTGAGTTTGCTCTCAAAACTGAATGTTAATGTTTGGGAACGAAAAAACTACCTAAATCTGAAACCTGTTTGGCAAATGGCACTAGAAACAGAAGCCTGACAAGCAGTGAAAGTGTACTTAATAACTGAAAGCATCCTAATTTTAAGGTTTATTAGTCCAAAAAAATAAAACATATATTGCAAATTACAATGCACTTATAATCAGAGCCATCTGGCAAAATGAACTAAGCAAAAATGTATTTTCACCTTCACCCTCCATGAGCTTCACCCCGGAGACGCTAACTATGGTTTTGTCATGTCCCTTCCTGTCTCCTCCCTGCCATGGAACCCTTGTCTGAAGTCACGTCCAGCTGCCTATCATTAGTTCCCTAGTTAGTCCTGTATACAGTACATGTGCTTCCCAGTCCTGTGCTCCTCAGTCTGGTCAATGATATTGCACCCTCTTGATGCTTGTGCCCTTCCTAGTTCCACTCCTCCTATTTTGTGCTCCTTCGCAATGTGGTGTATTTCCAGTCTCTGTTCTTTGAAATCAGTAAACCCCTCTTGTTTCGCCACAATGCCTGCCCTCGACTCCTTCATCCCTCAAGTCATGACACATTTGATTTTAGCTGTGAATTCAGGGATTTTTGTTCAATGTCATGACCAAAGGTTTCGGGTTATTTACAACCAGGGAGAAGTATCAAAAATCTGGCTCATGCTATTCTCCCATTTGAGTATCACAGCTTAAAGCAATCAAATAAGTATGACAGTAAAATGATAGGATAACTATCACAGTTGTTCTGTGCAGGCACCAGAGAGGAAGCAAGTGCTTCTAGGGGTGCAAAAAAGGCAAATTCAAGTCTCAAAATACCCAAGAGAACCTAGCTGCTGAACACTGGGTGAGGATCTCCACTGAGAGGCCAAAACTCACGTAACCTCCAGGTCTGGCCCGGCCATAACATTATGCAGTCTCTTTAAGGGAGCCGAATGGCCACAGAGTATTTTGTGCTGGGCTGAGGCGAACAGATAACAGAGGCTGTTTTATTTTGGAAAACACTTCAATCTGTGGCTCATAGGTGGCAATAAGGCAACGCACTTGGGCCCAATCCCAATACCCCAACTTAGCCCTACCCCTCAGTTTTGCACGTACCATTTCTTTTTAGCAGCGAGAGGTAGTGGCTTTCAGCCCTCAAAACTGAGAATTTTCAGATGCTGACTCAAAACCGAGTGAAATAAGAGAACTCCCACAATGCATTGCAATATACAACAAGAAAAGATGGCTAGTAGTGTGGGGAAAAAAGCTCATAAATGTAATACATTTTTATAAATACGCTTACAAAAAATCTATTTTTTAGCGGAATATCTTAGTTTAATGTAAGTGAAATGGATTATTAGGTTGAATTTTTCAGAAACAATTTTCTGAAAATCGCTAATTCCGTGCGTAGAGACAGAGCACAATCTCTGTAGTATTTATAGAAAAAATAACGGAGCAGCGCAAAGCCGTCTAAGAATTAAAAACGTATTTATTCAGAGAGGGAGAATACAGAGTCCTCTTTATGTAGTTTTTTGTCTACACCACTTTTAGGAAACTTGGGATTGTTGATACACATTACTTAAAAGTCCTCTTTCATTAAAGCTACCTAAATGGTATCAGAGCAAACAAATGATTTTACTTTTAAAATGTTCCATGTGTTCATGCATACAGGGCAATAAAACAAATAATCTGCACACATATAGCACATGTACTTTTAAAAAACTTTGAGGTAAAAAAAAACATGCACTATATTTAAGCATGCGGCGTTTTGATAGCAGTTGCTACACAGTACATAAAATGTTTATTCTAATTTGTATGTTATTCGCTGTGTATTGATCTCCTTGGGGAGATTATCCCCAACAGTATATGCACAGAAAGTAGCATTTATAAAAGGAAATAGTATGCCAAATACATTAAGCAATGAAAATTTGGTACATTTGTGGGGACTAACTTATAAGGCCTTAACTAACAATGGTGGGGATACATATACAAGGCATATTAGGCCATAAACATCTAATAATTGGGGACAAATCTAAAGGTCAGTAAACATCTAATAATACTTATTATGGAAAAGTCTAGAGAAGCTGCAATTGGGGAACTAAAAACATAAGACGAAACTGAGCAAAACGGGAATTAGATGGCATTCTGGCAGGTCAGGGTGACCGGACTCCGGCAGGTGGAGGAAGTAGCCAAACGGCAAAGATGGCCCATACTTATCTTTAGCCCACCAGAAGGAGAACTGTGGGCAGGATGAAGTCGGGGGGGAGGGGGGAATATTGTACTAATGAACTAACTAGGGCAAATGTCGAGTAGGTTGAAGTCACGTAGGTGGAAAAGTACCAGAGAAGGGGGGGTCATGCCCAAAAGGGCTATAAGAAAGATAGAGCTGGTACACATGATGGAGCATCTCCCTGTACATGCTGAATGTATGTCAGTTGATGGCTCTCACTTTGCAATCTTGCAAAGAATAAATTTGTGACGTGCAACTACTCCTCGTATCTGCAGTGAATCTCTTCTCACAAACAGACCCGGGTGGAGACGGCATTCATCTTCAACACATTATAATATGAACATTGTGACACAGGAAAAGCGACAGGTAAAACTTTAGCCAGGCACTCTTGCTGACAAACACGAGTCGTTTCTAAACAATATCTGATAAAAATCCACGAGCGTTAGCAGGCGTGGCAGACGTCTTCTGCGAGTATTCATCAAACAGAGTATGATAATTAAAATGCACGCAGTCTACAATGCCATACATTGTTACAAACAAATGCAAAGTCGCAGGTGCAAAACGTATGTGCAATGATCAACTGCTGATGATGTAAGCTTCCTAGGTAAAGATTTCAAGCCCTACCTCTTGTGGCTACGACTTGAGAAGTCAACTTCGGAAGGGAGGGCCCTTGAAATCTAGTGGTAGGGCTAAGGGAGTAGAAATGGGATTGGGCCTTGGTGATTACAGTAAAATCCGGTTATAGTGGACTCTTCCCAGACTTATAACGGAATATCTTTTTCAATGGACGTGGTCCGCTGGTCCCGGCCGTGCGCTTTTAGGAACATGCAGAAAAAGCATCGGATATAGCGAACTGTCATGTAACGAAATTTTGCTTATAATGGACAAACAATTTGGTCCCCAGGGCCAGTTTTAGCTGTAGTTTTGTTCGGCTATAACGGACAAGCAGCTCCGCCTACAAGGCATGTGGCGTGCAGCTGATATCCAGCGCAGATACGTACGTAGTCGGTATTATTAATATAGTCACGCATCTGGTCAGGTAAAGTTGGATTACTACAATATAATAATCTATACCACAAGTGTTTCTGCTGAGGTGTGGCATGAGTACATGGTGTCCTTGTAGTTATGTTCTGGCCATACAGCAACTCTGGATATAACGGACTGTTTTGCCAGGTCCCTTGAAGTCCGTTATAACGGGATTTTAAAGTAGTTAAATTATCAAATTTGTTACACGTCTCCGCTCCTTCCCTCAACCTGGTTCGTAATAGGGAAACAAGCTCAGGGCTCCCCCTAATTCAGCGGGATGGTGAGTTATATTTTTACGGACTTTGTTTTCAGTTCTTTGTATACCAATCCATGAAAATATTGTTTCATGTGAAATTGGTTCATGGCGCAAAAAAGATTGGGGACGTCTCTGCATGTCTGTTAAAAAACCCTAACCGTCCCCGGTCCTCGGAAATGTTAACGGAATAAAACCAGTACGTGGTGGCAAAAAGTTTGGGGACTACTGGGATATAGGGTATCATTATTGTGAATTTTAATGATTATTATTCGAGTATTATAAGAGTATTATAATAATCTGAATAATTTTGTGTTTATAATATGTATTACTACTATATTACACATAATTATAGTATTATGCATATTTTTATTGATAATAATAATAATATATTATTATGATATAGGATAGGGATCTCTGCAAAAGAATTACACTTGGGCATGTGTGGGCTGCATTTGAAGGAGTCTTCGAAACGGGACAGCCTTGTCACACTGCTGTGACACATTCGGTCTTCAGATGCAGCCTTAGAAGAATGCAGCCCCTGAATTTAGACATAGCCATAGTCTGGCGTAGGTAGTACGCTAAAAAAGGTTCTGGAACTGCCTCCGAGGAATTACAATCGAGCCAAGTTCCTGAACGTGACAAAAGTTCCTGGTCCCAGAAGAAGGTTCTGGTTTCAGAAAAAAATCGTCCCTGCAGTGTGAAAGCGGCTAATGTTTAGAAATGGAATTTTGCCTGGCTAATTCTGCGCTGTTCAGGTGACACCTATCCGGCTCTTGCCAGGATCCACCCATGCAAGGGTGGGTTTGACAGCAATGTTATTAAGATAGGAAAATGGCAAACTTTTAATGTTACCTATAGTCAGAAGACACTAGATTATTTATTTGGTGGATAAACAAATGCATGGAGATTATGTACGCACATGTTTACATTTCAATACACCAACTGCATACTTTTCTTAATGAGCACATGAATATATTAATTCATGCGTTCATTACCATGATGATGTTGATGATTATTATTACTAGATTGTGTAAAACAGTCATCATAAATATAGGCTCAGCCTACAGTGCACTGTTTGTGTGTAAAATATCAAATATGCCTAAGAAGCAGGGTGGTGAAGTATTAAAATTCAGCAAATATAGTCGAGTGAATGCAAATAGGGAGGATTACGCTTCCAAGACAAGCCAGTGAATCACAACATGCTGCTTTAGGGAAATGGGTACAGATGAGCAAGAGTGACACTGTAAAGCCTTGAAAGAAAGCCACAGCATGTTATAAGATGAAGATCCAGAGACGGAGTCGTTGGGAGCACAGCCCGGTTTGTAGAACTTGACGACTGTTTCTGCATCTGTTTCTGTAGGTCTGTTGGCAAGTGTCACTAAATCCTTTCTATAAAACCTTATTGAAAGGGGAATTATAAGAACCTTTACTCCCACCAATCTATAATATGAAAGAGACCATATCATAGAGACCCTTTCTTGTATCCTGATCTCAAACATATTTTTATAGTGCTAATCCACAAACGTAGAACATCCTTTAATGCGTATTGAATTATTACCTGATAGCCGGTGCCTGAAAATAAGCTGATCATATAACATGATAAAGCTTTAGAGAGAGTCTTTAAGTACCATATCACATGGAATCATCTGCTAGTGCTGTGAATAATGATTATAAATGCTGATGTATTACGTTTAATTGTCTTTTCTTAGCTGGGTTTCTCACCCAGGGAATTCCCTCAGGACCATGGGAATGGCTGCGCAGCTGGATAGGTAAGGTGTTGTTTATTGTTTACTCTCAGGAAAGGCGTTTTCTCCAGTGGAGAGATGGTGTAGGATACTGATCTGAGACCAGCCGCAGCCACAGTTTGGGTTGGGTGTGATTACTGAACCTGTGTTCAAGTACTAGAAATTCAATGGGCTTTAAAGCCCACTATGGGCGAACAGTAGAAAAAAAAAAAGATTTTACTTAAAGTCTTATTTTGGCACCTCGTACTGAAGGATATGGTATGCACTTCACATTTATTAGATTATGGCCATTAATGTTTCTTTCTTGCATTTTCTTCTGTGTGGTTCTGCATGCTTTTGGTTAGATTCTTCTTGTTTACAGATCTTCATTACACATCTCACATCGCATCCATAGTGGAAGACTATCAGTAGATAAAATGATGAGAAGGTTGATCCATTCAAATGTTGTATTAGCTCTATGCATGAATGAAAAGCTGATATTGATTGTTGCTGGCTGTTTGCGTGTTAGTCTGCATAATATTTTTTATTAATAGGGCATAATTTTAGCACAAAAGTTGTTCATTTTGCATAATTCTGCCACCACATTATTCAAAGTGCTGTTAAATTTATGAACATAAAAAGCTAAAAATATACATTTAAAAATATATATTAATACTAACGGGAACCATGACAATATGAAGTACCATTTGATAGGAATAAATCTTTTTTTTGAACTGAAAAGGATGTGTCTAATTCAAAGTGCAACATAATGACCATGCTGAAGGGGACTTTCCCGTAAAATAGGTTTTTGTTGAGTTCTCGTTAAACCAGAATCGCCATTATCGGGTGCTGGCTGAGCTGTTATTGTGATAAGTGCACGGATTTGCTCTTATTAATTTAGCAGGACATTTACGACAAGTTGAATATGGTAATAACAGGGCAGTAAAAGGCTTTGGGTGTTGAGGAATCATATAATTGCATGTTTAAGGTTTTGCAGCTTCCAGGCGGAAGATGTCAGGGTTTTCTGGCTGAATATTCTGAGCTAGGGACTAGGGTCTGACATTCTGCGATTTCACTGTCGATTGCTTGAGACCTTTTTCCTGCTTAACAGACTGAAATCTGTGTTTATAGGGTTTTGTTTTTTTTTTCTTACCCTTTTCATGCTGTTGGTCTTGCCGATCACTCAGTGTCTTAACTCGTGGCGTCTGAATCCGAGGCGCCTTTGTCCCATCTCTGTTCTGCAGGATTTGTTTCGCAAAGGTTGATCTGCTCTTTAATCCCACACATAGTAACATGTCTAGCCCTATTCTTTCACCCAGCCACCATACACCAAATACACCAAGAGCATGTGCATTTTTTCCTTTTCTGCCTCCCCCTTTAAAATGCCCCCACCCCTCTGCCCTTTAATGCCACACAGCCAGAGGAGACTCTTGCCCCCAGATGCATTCATGAGACAGAGAAAGTAGCATCCATTAACCCCCCCCCCCCCCCGCCCCATCCTGCCCAGAGCCACACACCTCTAGTGCGTTGAGGGGGTCTGTGCCCAACTTAGCAGTGGCTGCAGGGGCATGTGTTTGTTGGCCGGCCCACAGAGGCCTGGGACAATAACCCCACAGCCACAGGCAGCTTCTCAGGCCACAGCAGTGCATTAACACACGGGGACCTGCCTCATTATTCATCCTCCGCTCATCTTTAGGGGAGGAAGGCTTGCATAAATGTGTCGAAAAATAGCCCCGGAATTCCTGGCGGGGACTGTGGAAGGGGAGCTGCCCTTTCAGAGGCGTCCTCCCAGACTGCCTGATGTACAATTGAATTTAGTCGGTTTATAAAAGGATGCTGTTGTACACGTGGCTGCATTAAAGGGGAACCTTCGCGACAGAAGCAGGGGACGTGCTCGTTCCTCACTCCCTGTTCTCGCACCCCCAGTGTCTGTTCAAGGTGCTGCACACATTCTTGCAGGGCCCTCCAAGGTTCTGTGGGTGTATATCTGTGTGCGTGTTCAGTGTGTTTGCAACGCAACAGGAACAGCACGCGACAAGGGGCTCCCAGTCAGCTCATATATGATCTTCCATGGGGAGGCTAGGGGGGCTGGTGGGATACTGGACACGAAAGTACAGAGAGAGACCTGTGAATATCAGACGTCTGTGGTAAGCGAGCGTGTACTGGGGGTGGGGGCCTGGGAATGCTTTGTCTCTTAAATCAGAAAAATGCTACTTTGGATTTAATTGACTGGATTTATGTAAGTTGGGGGACCGCTGAGGATTTCTCTGAACTGTTTCTCAGTGGTTCATTGTGGGGAATAGGTGTGCCCAATGCTTTGGATTAAAAGTCTGCCGGACCCTTGCCACAGACTCGTCATAACGGCTCAGCAGCCTCATTAGCCTCACTGAATATTTTCGCAGCCCAACACATGGCCTGCCCTTCCTAGGGCGCATCACCGCCTGAGTGCCTGACATTCAACACCCGGCAAAGTGTGAGGAACGATGACATAACGAAGACATTCAGTGGCCGCGGCCCCGCACGCACGTACAGTGTGTGCGTGAGCGAGACCTTGTAGCCCATGTCAAATTTTGCCACCCTTTCCCCTGCAAGCCCTATCCGACATTGGTGGAACATTCCGGTTAAGCCAATCGATGAACTCCTTCACGGTAGATTTTGTAATCATTTTAACATAATTTTTTTGCATCTTGGCTTTCCGAGGGGTCAGTGGCAGGTCTCATGCTGAGGACACAGCTCTCCGTTTGTGTCTGTTCATTCCAGTTGCCCTTAATAACAACCCAATTACTGTGATGAATCTGCGCTTTCACATAAAAAAATGATTACATCTCTTTGCGCCCCATAACTAGTAAGTACTATTTTTTTGTCAGTGGTATTGGACGGAGGCGCTGGTATAAATAGTACACATGATTAAGTACTAATTGGACTAATTAGGCTGGGGAAATGGTCTGGGATGAGTACCAGCATCTGCAGTCCTCTGCAGGCAGAGTCTGAGAGCCCTGCTCCAGATTGCAAAATCCGAAGACGGCAACTCCGGTGGATCGTAGTTTTTGATCCGTCTTCCCTTAGAAGACCGTCCCCTTCCTCTGTGTAGCCTCATAAGTGATGCAAGGTTTAAGAAAATAAATCTGGATCTCACTCATGCCTTGAAGGCTTAATTGAGTAACAAATCACCCTAGAAATCCGACGGGTATTCACAAAGCCCACATGTATAGGTTGCTCAAGTCATTGTGGTGTGTTACCACGGATACAGCCTTTCTTCCATCTTATTGGTTTTCTCCTCTCGGGGGATTGTGGGAAGTACGCCATCCTGACCTTCAGGCTTCTGTGGACCTTGTTGAGTTCAGCGAGGGGCAGGCTGCAGTTCCACTGGGTGAATCCTGTGGGGATATGACTCGGAGCGCGTGGCAATCACTGGGTCGTTGCGGCCGCTCGTTTTGACATCAGCTTTTTTTTTTTTCCACTGTGAAAGTGAACCGCTGTTCGATTAGTCATACGGGCACAGGGCATGCGGAGTTCACTGCCAGGCATAGTCTTAACTGTCCTCTTTTGATGGGCTAAGTATTCATATTGTCCTGTCTGTATGGTGCCATTGCAGTATATCCATGCACAGTGACTCACAGCCCGTTACAATATCGGACGGCACAGTGGCTTGCAGTGTAGCTTGGGGACTGAGTTTCCTCTCTGGATTCTCCTGTTTCCCGCCACAGACTAAACACATTCAGTTAAGCTTGCTGGCATCGTTAATTTCTGTGTGTGCTGTTCAACAGGCTGACTCTCCATCCACAGCATCTCCTGCAGGGTGCCTGAGGTTTCTTGGGATGAGCTGCAGGCTCACTGTGACACTGTCCTGGATAATGGATGGATGATGGATGGATGGATGATGGATGGATGGATGGATGGATGGATGGATGGGTAAATACACTAGTAAGCAAGAATTGTATACCAGATGCCGCATTTGAAATAAAGACTTCAACATGACTTTGCTGTTATTGATTTAAAGAGTTAAGCAGTTGTCCAAAAAAGATCTGAGTAAGAAATTCTGAAAGTTGTGATTTGTTTAGCGTAGATTGTTTAAACTGTGGGATAAACAAGATAGGAAGCCACCCCACCCCCAGTTAAATGAAGTCAGTAATCTTACTAACCGCATTCGACCAGCGAGTCAAAATATCACGCTTCTTGACTCACGGTGATTCAGTGGTGCGTTTGCTGGGTGTAAGGGATTGCTAAGAGTGGAGAGGAGGCCGGTGATGGCTGGGTGAGGGGGTGGGGGGGGGTCAGAGACGACCTGGTGTCCACCTGAACAGCACCTCATTGATTTATTGTCGCACGTTCACCTTGAATGAAGTTGCAGTTTCAGCGCCGTGGAATGAGGGGGGACACGACATTGTTCGTGCTGTCAGAATGAATAAAACAAAACCTGAGGGAGCATAGTCTCCATCTTCTGTGTTAAAAGGGCTGCTGTAGAGATGTTTTGCCAGCTGTCTTTTTTAATATTACACCCTCCTCTGACAGAGGAATATTAACCTCTATTACATCAGAGTCCTAAAGTGGGGAAATTTATTATGACCACTGAATATACTAAGAGTCGCTGCTCCTGTAACATGCAGATGCCAAACCTTGCTTCTGTTTTCCAGTATCAGACATGATATTACCTGTGAATATTTTAGAGTGTGATTGACAGGTATGTAGACTGTCTTCCACCATTCCCTGCAGTTTGGTGGTTGACTGTTTCTATATATGCTGTTACCAAGGTTATAATAGTTTTGGAGTTTCATTAGTTTTAGTTTTAATTTCGTTTTGACTTTTTGTTTTCAAATTCAGTTACTTTTCATTAGTTTTTATAGGCAGATTTACTAGTTTTTATATTTTGAAATTGCTTAGTTTTAGTTGAGTTTTTTTATTAGTTACAGTGTTGGTATTAGTTTTTTTTGTATTTACTAGCCAGCAGCTATTTGGTCGGCGGTGGAAGCAGTCCATTATGGATGCTGTCGTATCACGTTCCTTTCCCATGTTACCTGGCCTAGCTATCGCTTCTCTTTCGGGGAGGGCGGGCGAGAGGCTAGCTTGTCCAGGTACTCTTGGTTCGCCTTTTTGTGTGAGCTTTTCAAATGGACTTTCAAATTTGTGGGGTTTTTTCCCCTTGAGAAGTATTCCAGATATTGTATCACCTGCTTCTACAACAAGGCACTTACTTCTATTTTTGAAACTGTCATAATCAAAGAAATCCCAAATAGGACTCTGCCGCTTTCTTCCGACTTTCGCTGCAGCCATCACGCTAGGCTGCGGCGTCGCGGACAGACTATGCACGTGTGACGTCACAGAGTATCTGGTGCCGTACGGGTCAAACACCTGGTTTAAAACTGGCAGCGTGATTTAAATAGATTTTAATTCAACCCAAAATGCTTATTACAGAGACGAAAATGAAGGACATTTTTGTTATCATTTTGGTTTCAGTTTGTTTTGTATACACACAAAATAGTTTCAGTAGGTTTTCGTTATTTTTATTTCAGCTAACGAAAATGCTTTTTCAATTCTAGTTTTAGTTTTTTTCGTTCGTTTTCGTTAACTATAATAACCTCGGCTGTTAGATCAGTAAGCAGCCACACGTTTAAACTTTTCATTGTCCATCAAGTTGCCCGAATGTAAAGTATCGCCCTAAAATGCAGAGCGGCTTGCCACTTAAATGTGACTGGCGGCTTCCAAGTGGCCGGCCTGCCCTGCGGAGGGGGAGGGGTTAGACCATCGCACAGGGTCCTCCTCCTCCCGCCCACATAATCGGCGCCCTATAGAATCCCCTTATCTGGGATGAGCATGTGAAGACACCAATAGGATCCCATAAATCAGAGGATGGCTAAGAGGCCTTCGCAGCGCCGCTGCTAGAGGCTTCGCAAATGAGCCTTTAGTAATTCGTGCAATCTGGGCGTCAGGTTCCTCCCCATTGCAGTCGGGCCTCAAATATTCATGAGGAATAAACAAGCCAGCCTGGCTCTGTGTGGCAGTGTGACAGACAGTAACATAAATATGACAAAAGACTTGGCAAGGCATTGTGGAAAGGGGAGGAAGGGGGGGTGTCAGAAAAAGCTAACTCACAGATTCGCTGAAAGAGGACCAGAGGAGGGAACGGGAAGCCTCTTGAAGTGCCATAACTCCCTGAGGACTGCAGACGCTGAGATTATTCATTGTCACCCATTTTTGATAGATCTGATAAAGTTAAATCAGATCTACATCTCCTCAATATGCCAGTGAGCGGAGCCGCTCTATTCCATCCTTTTTTTTTCCGCGTCTGTCTTTCATTACTTGAAAGAAATGTGTTGCCACTCGGAGGAGCGAAGTGTTCCATATTTTAAAAGGCTCTGGAGCCGGGGGGAGGTCGGCAGGTCCCGCCGCGCTTATTTCCGTCTCCTCCCGTGATCCTGTGATGCGTTCCCATGCCGCGCGACTCTCGGGTGACAGCAAGTCTGCTAATGTTTCAGCGCTTATCATTTAAAAACGAAAAAAATAACAACTGTGATATTCATATTCATTTGAAATGATGCCTTTTTAGGAAACATTCTGTCTTCAATGATCTGCTGTTGAAATAAATTAGCATCTTTTGTGTTTCTAGAGACAGGGGTCCCATATCGAAGAACTCTGTCATACAATGTTATAAATTACCTATAAATAATCACACATTTATTTAAGGAGTAGGCAAGCGCAAGGGAGGCAAGACCAAATAGGTTGAATCCAAATTTAAATAATTTACCACCTTTAAAAGTCTGTCTAATGTGATGAAAGTATCTTGAGATGTGACAGGTTTGATTTTCACTTTGAATCTTCAACCTGACTATCCGCCCAGCGCGTGGTTGATTCCATGTAGCTTAAGGAACTGACATAAGCCAGTTAAAATGTGTTAAAGGTTTGGGAAAATGCAGCTCAGGATCTGTTTATTTCACTGCTGGGAATCTTTGGTTTACTGTAATGTCACCACCCAATCCAGAATGGACGCGAGAGATCAGTATTGTGAGTTTATTTTTTACTAGGTATTTATTGCTGAGCCACAGCTAAAGCTAAGCTTTTCCTTCGTAAGGAACATCTTGGCTGTCTTTTTACATGAGAATTTCTTAATCGACCGCAGTAGGTTCTGCCAGTGTTCTGACATAAAGTTACCTTGTAAATGATGTGTACAGTATTGACTTGTCAAATGCTTGGTTGGATCTGATCATAAAGTCTTACAAAAGAAGCTGTTTTATTATGCGTGAGGGAGAATATTCACTGGAAGGCTTTAAAAGAACCATCCGGAGTATTACGACGCCACCTGGTTTTTATAAAACAAAGTAAACAATCCATAAAGATCCATCAGAAACCTGCGCTTCTGCCTATCAGTGTGGAGCAAGCCCCCCCCTTGTGGGGTAACGTTGCCTTTTCAGGAAGGGAGGGATTTTGCCGGGTTTGTTGGGGGGGGGGGGTTGTTTTGAGCATGAAGGTAGCTCGTGCTTTTGATTCGAAATCCACAGACTCGCATAACCCGTAGGGGGGGGACTTGTCAAAAACGAGACGCATTCAGTCGGCGAGAAAAGACGGCGGCGTCTAAGCCGGCGCTGGAAGTGGCTTCTGCTGCACGCCGGGTGCGTCTCCTCCATCCAGCCCAGGAATGCATGTTTAGCAGCCAGGGAGACCGGCGGCGGGGCGGGGCTGGGCGGGCCGGGTCAGGAAGGCGGTTATGGTGGGAGGCCCGTCCCAGGGTGTGGACTTTGTCAGTCCCAAATGGCAGGGGCAGGCAGCGCATCGCCGCCACGCTCCACTACACCATGTTATTTTTAAGAAACGTTTGATGTGCCGCACAGACGAAGCCCCCTGATGCGAGCGAAGGAGCTGCACGCGCTCAGTCTGGGGCTCTGTCAGGCAGCCCTATATTACAGGCCCGCTCATTGTAGGCTATTACACTCAACACTGAGCGCAATACCATTTTTAAATGTGGCACCGTTTTTTCCCAGAATGCTGTTTGGGGGGGGGGGGGGGGGTTTCAACCCGTTTTTTTTTAAAAAATTGCCTGGGGGCGGCAGCCTGGAGCTTTAAAGTTCTCCTTGACAGTAACCCCCTATGTTTTTT
>JAABNY020000116.1:1394297-1404436 GCA_015164015.2 Brevimyrus niger | reverse complement strand
AAACTGTGGTTTCTCATCCGATGGGGAAGCAGAAGTATAATAAAAACACATGGGTGTGTGTTTGTGTGCGTGCGTGTGTGTGTTTGTGTATGTGTGTGTGTGTGTATGTGTGTGTGTGTGCGTGTGTGTGCATGTGTGTGCATGTGTGTGTGTGAGGCCCGTGATGGACTGGCGGTCAGTACTGCAGAAAGGCCCTGTAGCGTGTCCCTTGTTTCTTGCCCCATGCCTGCTGGGATTGGCTCCTGGCTCCCTGCAATCCTCTACTTAAGTAATGGAATGGAAGATTGATGGATGCCTTGATTCGTTCTTGTGGACGTGCCAGATTTCCTGTTCTTTCGAAAAGACAAAATTGCTGTCTATGGAACTAATTTAGTTATAGCATGGAGTTATGATACACTTATGGTGGCTATTCATGTTAGGGGCTGCTGACAGTATTATGTGAGCGTGAACTTGTGGCAGGGTTTCCCAGCCTGACGCGGCTGTCCCCCCCGGGGGGCTGACGTGCATGTGTGTGTGGGCAAGTGTCCCTCACATCACACACTGATGGGAAGCACAGTTTTCAGCCAAGGGGGAGCTCAGGAAGCAAACTGCCCACGCAGACGA
The DNA here is from genome assembly GCA_015164015.2 of Brevimyrus niger. Classification (NCBI taxonomy): domain Eukaryota; kingdom Metazoa; phylum Chordata; class Actinopteri; order Osteoglossiformes; family Mormyridae; genus Brevimyrus; species Brevimyrus niger. The sequence goes on along the minus strand of JAABNY020000116.1, from coordinate 1,403,833 downwards.
CTTTCGGGGGAAATCGCATTGCATAACCGTCACGTAATTAAAACTTATCGGTGCACTCCTGCAGTCCTACTCTGCTGCAGATGATTTGGGCTTGAATTACAGAACTTTGACGGGGACACATTTCGCTTAATTCCCATTGAGCGATCCGATAATTAAGCCATAAGTAATATGCCTTCGGGCATCAGAAATAAAGAAAGAAACAGAGAAAATACAGAAGAAAGATTTATGGATCTACCGAAATGATACGGCCAGGACTTGCAATGAAAGTTCAGATTTGATGTTGATGGATTTGACCTCTCCACATTAGTGTTTGTAGGAGACGGAGTTTTCCTCAAACTTTTGGTCGTATTCGAGGTCACCGTGAAGCTGAACGGCAAGTGGGGATATCTGGCAATCTGTAGGTCGGCTTGACGGGTCGTCATTGACAGTGTCGGCACGCAGTGCCCCTCGGCTCCCCTCTCAAGATACCTGTTAGTCGGTTCAACCAGTTTAGGGGCGGCTGGCCACTTTGCGGGTATGAGGGACGTGGCTGATTAATCACGCTTCGGGACGCAGGCACAGAAAACATCCTCCAGACTCCCAAACTCAAGAATAATTTGCTCTGCCTGGAGCAGAGGCCATAAACAGAATCAATTCATAACCTAAGGGTGTGTATGCACTTGTGGGCTTCTCGTGTCACATTTGGGGCGACATCTTCCCTCCTAATGGTGAAGCTGGGACTGGAGTGATGGATAGTGTGGTCTTCATTAGGGTGCTTCTCAGAAGGGAAAAGGCGCAGCTGTAGGAAGCCAGCACTGACCTGGGAATGGGGGAGTGGCCCACAGCCATGCAGCTAAGACTTGGCGTGCTGGGTTTTTTTTGGGTAGGAACAATCTGATACGAACGGGCCGGCGTGGTAGCTCTGCGTTCTGGTAACATTGTGTCTTGTTAACACTAGGTCACGGGCCCTCGGGCTTCCTGGGCCTGACTCATGCCATGGTTACACCTTGTTGGCAGGTCCCAGACACCCCCAGATTCCTAACCACAAATAAAGCTGCCATTTGGCCTGGGGAGGTCAGCACCACGCATCTGTAACCTGCCAGTTTCCAGACAGACCATCCCCTACACAGCCTGCTTGCCTCATCACTTATTCATACGAAGTTTTCTATTTATTCATTAAATTTCTACCCTTAGTGTACGACTCTGATGTCATGTCAACTGAACTCTCCAGGAGACACTTTATATTTCTCTTTCTCTCACTTTCACATCCCCTTTCTGGTCTTGTTTGTTTTTCAGCAGGTGTGCTCTGGATTGCGCCCCCTGTTGGCAGTGGTGTTTGAACATCCCCAATATACATGGTGTGGCATGTTACAGCCCATTGTAGGGTAATGAGGAACAGTACTCCATAGTCAGATTACACCAATAAAGGAGCTTAGAGGCAGCCGTGTTCAGGACCGTGTTAAGGTTTTGGGTACAGGCAAACTAGGCAGGCACCTCGGGCCCATTGGCATACTTTACCGAGGATGAGCGCACCCTACCTGTGGTCGGTGAAATCTATGGCTTGGGCCAGTGAAAAGGTACAGTATTGTGCAAAAGCAGGCAAAGAAAAGGTTTAAGGCTATTCATCTTGGTAGTAATTTTATATTTTCTCAGGAAAAAAAACACAATTTAACATTATAACGTATGCAAATTAACAGTAACACAAAAAATAAACAAGAATTTCACCTGTTCTCCAAAAATTTAATGATATCATGCTGGATGGCCAGACAAAATGTGCTTTGGTTTTCAAACCTTTCCTTGGGGTCATCTAGCCGTTCTGTGTATTCATTACATTTTGCCACCAGCTCTATTAATGAATTAACTTGATTCATTAAATAACTCAATGGTGTATTGATTAGCCAAACAAGTTAATGGTTGAGTCAAAGAAATACTTGCGTTTGCTGCAAATTCTGTGGTAATTTTAGGAGAGGTTCTGAGAAACTGAAATTTCACACACATTAACAGATATAATGTCATAGTTTTACGCCAACATGAAGATCCCTTGAACTTCATTTTCTGTGACTGCCTATGACTTTTGTGCAGTACTGTACTGTAGATACAGCCATAAGCATCTGCACGTAGATGTTCTCATTTCTCACATAACATTGGTGCAATTTGTAGCTGCTCAGTGACCAAGATGTTGAGTAATTCCCAATCAGAGATGAGATTATTGCTATGCCAAGGAGCCACAGAGGTCTGTGTTTGGTCATAGAGCTCCTTTGTTTGAGTGGACCAGCAAGACAACCAAGTATAATATTTGTTTAAATTCAGAGGGCCAGTCCTCTATTTTCCTCACGTCCCGGCTCTATTACTCAAGGTCCGGCTTCCAGCCGTGCCTGTCTGCCATCCTTTCGCCATCTTTAGACTCCCTCATCACCTGACCTTGCTGTGCTCCACACATGACCTATGATCAGGCATGTTAAGCACATATGGGTTCTTCGTTGCTGCTTGTTCGTCGTTGATCACGGGCCCCGTCGTTTCATTGCTGCCCTCTGCTGGCTGGCTGAATCACGGGCGCCTGCCTTGGAGAAAAGGCTTAAACTCTGCTCCAACCTCACCCACCCCCCAACTCCGCTGCTGCCATGGAAACCAGGGAAACGAATGCCTCAGAAATAGCAGACACTCACCTTACTTTATCAGAAAGGCACGGCTTCCTAGCCCAAAATAATGCAATTTTAAAAATTAAACTTAAGACGGTTGTTTCAGGGTTATTTAAGTTTTCCTGTCCATTTACATTCCCCATCCATACATTTTTCATAACCACAGACTACATAAGAATCGAGGTCTTATGTGTTATTTGTGTGCCTATTTGTTTATATTAACATTCGGTTTATTCATTAGTATAAAGGCTTTCATCCCATAAATAATGGACTGTAACTTCACTTGCCCATGGATAAAAATATTCCCTTTCTTCTGAAGAAAATGAAAACACACTGTCCAGGCTCTGAAGCACCAGCACATGCTTTCACGTCTGTTGAAGATTGTCTTTCAAGTTGTGGTTGCTTTTTATTTCCCCCGGACTGCTATAGATGCCTTTTTCCCCACAGTCGCTGCTTCGGCGAGTGCCATAAAGCGTGTGACTAGCGACGGTCCCCGGCAAATTCCGGCTTTATCTCAAAGCGGAGGGACAGTGCTTTCCTGTGCCTCCCCCCGGTGGTTGGAAAATGGGGGATGAAAGAAGGCAGGATGGGTAAAGGGAGACACCCCCAGAATGGTCATCTTCCTCCTTGATGGAGGTGCGGGGGACGATTGGACTGGGAGCTGAGGGAATGAGTGTCTAGCTCCTGGGACTGTGCTAGGGATTTTCTCATGGGCAGGGGTCCATTGACCCGCATCCATCCCTGAGGGGGCATATGAACTAAACATAAACATTAAAATGGCGTCACAGAAATAGATCTAAAGAGAAGCTCCAAAAGGTTGAGCTAAGATCAGAGGTGGAAATTCCCGGTTCAGAAAGTACAAATCCAGACCGTGATTTAGTTTAAACCAACCAGTTGAGCATAAGGAGTCACAGTTACAGAGTACTCCACTGGTTGGTTGGAACAAAATCCTGGTCTGGATTTGTACTTTCTGGACCTGAAAGTTCCATCTCTGGCTAAGATGCATACTTGTGAAAGATGGCTTTATGCCACGTAGATGCGTTCCTCTCGAGGAACAGGGGCATCCATGTGGAAAAGAACAACCAATCGCATCCAAACAAGAAATTTAAAGTCTTGACGTGTGCGCTGATCGCCATGGGATTTTCTTAGTTGAGAATGGGTAGCCCCACCATTCTGTGTTCGGTGACATGATGGCTTTGAAGCCCCCTCTAAAATTATCCAGGTATGATGTTACTGGTGCAGTGGATGCCAGGGTCGCTCTCCCTTTGAAGATAATTTTCCAGAACCTTCTCCTTTCAGCACAGATAATCTCTCCCACCCATCTTTTGCTCATAACTGAAGTCAGCTTGACTTCAATCTCTATCTCTACAGATCTTTTGTGCCTGTTCGCTCAGAAGACTCAGCCTGTCCAGAGACACATGCTCTTGTTTTTTGAAGCTGAATGTTATGGTCACATTGAGAGATATGTTTTCTTTTTCTTCAAAGTGTTTTTAATGAGCTTTTAATATCATGAATAAAAGCAAAACATGTAATAGAAGCAAAACCATGCCCCCTTTCCCCAATCCGCTTACCTTGTTCTAACAGATCCCCTTCTATAAACCAGGCTTTTGTACAACACAAAACAAGACTCATAATGCAAGTGAAGGAAGACAATTTACACACAAATAAACAAACATGGTTAACAATAGGTTAATAATAATAATAATAAATCAATTAAAGAAAGAAAAAGAAATAATAATAATAAATGAATCAAAGAAAAAAGAAAGAAAAAGAAATTTTATAATTAAATATTATTAGGTCCCATCTCTAGACAAAGTTCAAAAATGGCTGCCAGGTACTATAAAATTTCAGTGAGCACCCTCTTATGGCATTAAATAATACATCAGTATTAAATAATACATCAGATCCCTAACCCACTGGCTGAAAATTGGTGGGGAAATCTCATTCTATCTCAGTAACACCAGCTGTCTTGCTATAAACGCTGCAAAAACAACCACATTCCTGTGAGATAACCACAAATACCGCAGCAATATAGGAAGCTTCTGTCGGTATTTGTGAGATTTCCGATAATTCCCATTAACTTCTAAAAATCAAAATGGGACATGACGATAATGTGCGAAAGTGTTGCTGGTGATTGCTTAAATCGATCAAGGTTGATATTTGGTGTAAGTCTAGCTAAGTTAGCTTTAGTCCAGTGTAGCCAGTGCACACTTAAACCTGGTAATTGCATACCTTAAAGAAATTGAGAGGGTTTGGGATTGGGTGGATAAGAAGAAAGTCATGCCAATTAACCCACTAGGATAACGTCTAAGAGAGAGCAGGGTGATTATATTGGAACATTGGTCTCAAAACCACAAAGCTGCAAAAACCTAATAAAATGAGAGTGCAGGATCTTTTATTTCTGCCGAAACTCATTAAAAGACATAAAAATATTTATATTTATAGTGAATAGATCGTTTAATACATTAAGTCCACTTCTAGCCCAAATGCAAAAAGCCTCTCTTATTGATGGTGTAAACATACTGAAGGATTCTTTATTACTGGCCAAACACAGGGATTTTGAAGTGAAAAGGATCTGTTTTGGGCCCAGATCTTAAGGGACTGTATTACAATAAATTTGATAAATACTTAGGTATGGAATCAGGAAGTGGAATGTTTTAGCAAATCATGCAGGGATGCTGACTTTCCAACAGCGGCTGCACAGGCACACTATCAGTGTTCAGAAGATCCATCAAATATAATATGATTCTTATATTAGTGGCCCAATATTATTAAAAATTTGGGTGGGAAATCCACTATGTATGTATATGGGTTTTTTTTCTTATTAAATATAAATTCAGATATAAATGTATCTAATTTCAAAAGGAAGGATTTTGTTAAGTAAACCAGGATACACTGAAAGAAGTATAACATTTTAAGCAAAACATTTATTTTGATAGCATTGACTGTACCACTCAGTGACAGTGACAATTGGTCCCAGCGCTCATGATTTTGCCAGAATTAAATGATACATCCGTGAATAAGAGTTACATTTAAAATGTTTTCTAAAGTCAGCAGTAGCCCATATTCCTAAATATCTAAATTTATCGAAACCGCTTTTAAATGAGAGGTTAATTTAATGATTTAACATCCCACCTTATGAAGATGACAGGGCAGCCATTTGTGTCATTCTTTGGGGAAGAATTGGCTATATTCCAGATTGAAGATAAATTAATGTAAAATGGTAAAAACATACTGGAGTTCAGGAAAGACCCTACCTGATAAAAAAAATTGGAAGTAGAAGGTAATAAGACAATATATTTTTTTAAGTTATAAAGGTTACTATTGCAAATGATTTTGGTACAATACCCACCCATTCAGTTTCTAACAGTTATTAATCCCAGGTAAGCCTGACACCCCATACAAAAGTATCCAGATGTTAAGGTGTTGGTGCTTGGGGGGGGGGGGGGACTTGTTTCAATAACTCTGCTGTTTACATAGTAAAAAATGAAATATGTGGTGCATTAACAATTCATATATTATACAGCATACTAAATGAAGCCCAAAAGGCATCCTGTTCATATAGTCTGTAAATAATAACATATAAACATGTCGATAAAATAAAAAAGAATAACAGTGTCATTAATAAACAAATTAATTAAATTCCCATACATATAATGTCAGACTAGTCACATACTGATGACTCAGGTTCATGCCATTTTACCGATGTAGGGGAGACGGGTTGGTAGGCACAGTTTATACTGTATATCTCCGATAAATAATACATTATGATAAGCTAGCTACCTGCAAATTAATCCTTTTAGATAAAAACCAGACACATTACATTATGGAAAAGTTACTGCAAATACTGTCATGGCGTAAAGCTGGTTTATTTACAGTAAGGGAGACTTCAATAGACATGAAAATAAACAGGATCGTGGTGAATCAAAATGGGAGAGGCTAAGGTATACAAGACGCAGACTCGCAACATCCATGACGGAACAAGACAGGGAAGCACTAATATAGAGGAGTAACATAGGAATATAACAGGCAGGCGGAGTCTATCACATGAGGGCTGGAACTAGAGGTAAGACAAACAAGCAGTAGGCGTGACTTGTTAGAGCCAGTGAGGAAATACGAGGATCAGTAAGGGCAGGACATGACAAATAGTTTATTCAATTATAAAAACATGCTGCACACTTGTGCCAACCAGCCCCAACACGATGTTGGTTGGCACAGCATTAATGTTTTATGGATTTTGTAAGAATCTAGCATCATAAAAAAATAACCAGAACTTTCACTTTAATCTAAAGGAAAGCCAAACATCCAGTCTCGATGAAATAATGCTTCTCAATGTGTTAAACACTCTTTGTTATCTAATCAATTTAAACACTGTCTGATAGATTAATAAGAACAGTTATAAAAAAATAAAATGTTGCCTACTGAACATTTCAAATGTAATCTTTTTGCATTCTTACTCCGCATTGTTTTTCAAATGAACAAGCCGGGGAGGCCCGATGATGTCACCATTTCGCACAATCGGTGCAAAGTATTGTGCCTTCAATGTGCTGTGCCGACCATTTAATTTCACCTGTCTATCATTCTTCCTGCACCGCCTGTATCGCCTGTCCCAACCATCCTGCCCAACCCTGCCCTGCTCTCCTGCCTGTTCTGCCCCATATTCCTGCTCCTCCCCTCCCATGTATCTCTAAGATTGAATACCCCTCCATAACGTTACCACAACTCTGTCTTTGGCTATTTGATTTCATCTTTGGTTGCCTGATTTCCCTAATTAACCACCACGGCTCCAGCATTTCAGTCTTCTGTCTTTGCTGTGTTCTGAGTGTGACATAAACAACATACTTTTAATTATCAGACAAAATATTATTAAAATACACATTGTATTATGTGCCAAACAGCCCCAACTACATTCTATATGCATTTTATACCAGGCTGTCATGACTGCAGTCTTTCAAGGTACAATTACATTATTTCAATATTTCACTCAGATACATAGAAAATTTGTTTTCCATTAGGTATTTTTTGTGTTGATAACAAGAAACACAAAAGTAATTACCACCTTAGCAGTGTGCTGTTTTCTGATCTCTTGGCCAGAATTAATGTAGTTTATCTGAACACTTCCTATAATGTTGGACTTTTGTGAACATTGTACTTGCTTGGGAGTTTTTGCTGTGCCTGCCAAGCCCATAGCCAACCAACCACAGTCTCATGTACTCGTTAGATTTGAAATTGACATGATAGTTAGGTTCCTAAACTATGACTAAATACCTTCATTTTTATGCTTTAATCAAGATCAAGAAAAAAAACATGTGTATCATTATGTTCCTATTTCCCATCACCAAGGGGAGTCAGAAACTGTATAAAAACATCTGAGCTCATTGTGATTCATAGCAATTGTTGGACTTATCCATCACATTATTTAGTCTCTGAAAAAAAGATCTCAGTCTTATTTTGTGTAATAAGCAATTGAGCTGGATACGAAAATGCCATAGCGAACACGGCACGGTGGCCGAGAGGCTCCTTCACTTCGTTGAAGGTGGACCTAGCTCCTTCACTTCATTGAAGGTGGACCTAGCACGTGCCACAACTGGTGGGAACTCGGGCAAAAGGGACAGCAGTTTGTCCTTGATATCGGAGACCGCCAAGTTCCATAGTTCTGCAAGGCACAAAGACACGTGCTTGGTAATAATATAGCTTTACCGCAATCACTGCCATCCTGTTTGCTAGGCTGGAATCCCCTATGCGAATGATCAAATAATATGTCCATGGCCTTGGCCAGTACCTAACTTAAACCATTAATGATTCATATTGAGAAGAAAGATCCAGGGCTTTCTGGATTCACAATACAGATGTTTCTTCTCCATATCCTCCCATCTGTATCCAGGTGTTTTTCTGATACGCTGAGCGATTCTTTCTCAAGCTGTATTTCCAGTGCAATACTTTTTATTGTCTCCAGGTCACATTGTTGCTGTGCTGTTCAGGATATCCCTTTGTACCCTCCGCAGTTCTGACATAATGCTTCCAGGCTTCTCACTGAGCACAGATTTTAATTCAGACATGAGCAACACCGCCGCATCCATTCTCAGCAAAGAAAGGATCTTGGTGTTCAGGTTTGTCGCGACAACTGAACACTGCTCCATCACACCCATGGGACTGACACCACCTTCCCCAGTCGAATTACTCGCTCTCAGGACACTAGGCCTGGATGTTGAATTTCCTGCATATTTATATTTTAGCAAACTGCTCACCATTCACTCGACTATATTAGGGTTAGCATGACACAATTACCGTTAAGATACTTGGGAAGATATTTTACAGCTTTGAATGGGTGTGGAGCACCGATAATTTGCTCTTAAAAAGGATTTTAAGCAGAGCTCGCCAAGACATGACCTACTTCATAACCTACTTACAGAATAACGTGTTTTAGACATTTGTCAATCATCATTATTTTTGTTAAAATACTTCTAACAGGTCCTGCCTTGTGATGTCAGTCACTTTGCTGTGGGATGTCATGTTTTTGTGCTTTTCATTCAATCATGCCTTTAGTTCTGGTATTTTTAGTATTACCGCCTATAACGGACACATTCATAAATCCAGCATACATTAAATATGGCAGCCTAATGTGTTAAATCAGTTGGGCTGTCCAGTGTCCAGTGTCTGGCATTTATGAATAATGAATGCTGCAGCGTTTGTGCGTTATATTTTATTTAAGTCATACACTGAAGGGATGGTGTTTGGACGCTGTGCTTGGCCGCTTCCCACTGTGACTCGCTCCCCCTGCCACCCACGGTCCATGCAGATGGCTACTTTCTTCTGCGGTTACAGTATAGCACGGCGCCCTGTTTTCATGTGATGCTCCACCGTTACAGACAATCGGAGACTGGTGGGGGGGGGGGGGGGGAGGGGTTTTCCACCCCC
>JAABNY020000116.1:1352775-1370396 GCA_015164015.2 Brevimyrus niger | reverse complement strand
CCCTCCACCGACATCCTCGGGTGGTGACTGGGACAGATCAGCAACACGGAACCCACATGGAGAGCAAGCCAAAACACTGAACGAGAATATAAGTCAGAGACAGATGCTAAGGCGAAAAAGCCAGGGAGTCTGTATACTGGGGAGTGAAGGTGGAGGCAGGCACTTTTGCAGGCGTGGGGGTATAAGCGGGAGTATAAGCGGGGGTATAAGCGGGAGTATAAGCGGGAGTATAAGCGGGGATATAAGCGGGGGTATAAGCGGGGATATAAGCGGGGGTATAAGCGGGAGTATAAGCGGGGGTATAAGCGGGGGTATAAGCGGGGGTATAAGCGGGGGTATAAGCACTCACACTCAGGCTGGGGAGTGGGAGATTCATAAGACCACACATGACAGCTCAGACACTCAGGGAAAAGCAGAGCCGATCAGCACTGGGTAACACGACATACATCTGCAATTCGTTGTGATGGCTGGAACGCCTATACCAGTTATGTACCTGGGACCAGAGTTTGGTAATTCAGTCCAGACCAAGATTTTGTTTCAACCAACCAGTTGAGCATGAACAGTCACAGTCACAGAGTACTCGACTGGTTGGTTGAAGCAAAATCCCGATCTGGACTTTGACTCTCTGGACATGAATTAGCCTACTGCCTGGGATAATCATAAGCCACAATGCAGAATAGCTGTCTATACTCGTGAGTGAAACCAGACGAGGGGGGGCGTGGCAGCGGAGAGCAAACAGAATCCATCCTCACACCGTGCTGGTCCCATTACAATGCATCACCAAGATAAGAGCAGGCTTTTCCATGGATGATAATTGTTGAATTAAGATTTGTAATCTCCCCCATGCAAACTCATTTTAAGCACGTCGATTTCATGATGAGCGGTCAATGAGGCCATAGATTGTATCGGTGTTGGAAATATTACAGAGCGTAGACACGAGGGGCTTGTGACGTGTTTGCTGATGGAAGTCGAAATTAACAGGGAGTGTATCAACATGGTGGCTTACCTAGACAACGGCGACCTGTCCTCAGGGCTGCCAGGAATGCAGCTGGATTAGTGCTGATTTACTTTAAAAACTGCTCCTTGTCAGTTTCATCTAGGAGTTACAGAAGATGCGTCACACAAAAGAGCATAAATGAGGAATGTTTTGAAACAAGCTGTGAGTCACTGCATACTTTTTCCATCCTTGATAAACCTTACGAGGCCTGTCATTCATAATCTAGAAAAACAGTTCTTCTCTCTCAGTAATTAAAGACCTGAGTCATTTAAATTAATAAGCGTGATTAATCAATGAAAAGTGCACATAAAAAAGATTGCATCTAACCACCTAAATGGGGGAGAGGTCTGTAAATGTGACCTCAAGTTTAATTTGCAGAAGTGAAGATAATTTCTGCAGCAATGAATTGAGTGAAAGGCAGACTTCTCCCTTCAGCATTCGACATGTCACAGGGCACAATGCCTGATTGGATTTGTATTTTTTCGGGGTTTCATTAAATGTTGGCATTGTACTCTGCTGAATGGGGAATGGGGAAGTCTGGCCTCTCAAGTGTGCTATGGCACCTGTTATATTACTGAGACCAGTGGCAACTGTGAAGCGTGCGGATAATAGCGTCATTCGCCAGAATAATGGGTCATGATCAGGCTACTGTGTAACTTTTAATTTTCAAAATGGTCAGAAAAGCTAATGCGCACACAGCACCATGTCCAGTTACTCACACATACTGGATGTGTTATTATTTATAAGACATCCTCTGAATCCCTCACAAAATGCCTAATTTCTAAGCCATCTTCTCATTTGATCCCCCTGTTAGTCTGGGGAATTTCTTCACCTCCTCTTTAAGAATGGCTGTAAACATTCATTTCTCTCCGGTCTGTGACACAAGTGTGTTGTTTTGGTTTTTTAAATAATACATAAACTTTCTCGGACTCAAATTAATTTCCATTATCACTCAATTTGTTGACATTACATAAGAAAACCAATTTAAGTCCCTGCCAGTCAAGGTGATCTCTCACTGGAGCAGCGCGAGGGTCCTGCCTACACCTGACAAGTTTGTGTCAGAGTCTGCTAATCAGGCCAACCACGGGAGGCGAGGTAACAGTCGAGGCGGAGGGTGGAGCCCGGAGCCAGTGCGCAGAGACGGACCACGCCGACGTGTCACAGGGGCATGAAATTATGCATAATAAGACTTTAGATTATATGAAACTAACCAACTCAGCCTAATAAATGGCTATGAAATCTGACATAATTAACTAATATACTACAAACTAAATTCGGCTTTGCCGTAACGGAAATTCTTTAATGGTGACTAAGTGTACTGCCATGCCGAATTACGTGTGGTGCCGTTGGTGTCCAATTAAAATTTAAAAAAAACTGTCTTGGTTTCTTTTCCAGCATCTTCTTAGAGTCCGTATTACTGGCTGTTTTTTCTATCCATCTATCCAGTGTATGGGGGGTCATCTGGTCATCTGGGGACATTTGGTCATAAAAATGTGATAAAAACCTGTTATTTTCTCCTTGTGGGGTCCCCACCAGTGGAAACTCAATTTTGTAAAAAATTGTAATCAAAAAAACTAAAATCTTGTATTTTATTTGGTTATTCATAGTTAAGGTTAGTGCTGGGTAGAAGCTAAGTTTGTCATAGTTGGGATTTGCATAGAAATTAATGGAGAGTTCTTGAAAAGATATGAATATAAATGTGTGTGTGTGTGTGTGGATTAGGTTTATATTACATTGGACAAACGATCTGTGAATACAATCAAAATACAATCAAAAAAGTAAAAATGCCAAGAGTTTCATATTTATCAGGTCAGGTCCTTAATCAAAATAGTTCCTACCTCCTCCTATACGCCATTGGGGCTTTCAAAATCGGGGTTAGGGTTAGGGTTAGGGTTAGGGTTGGGCAGGGAGCACGTTTGACTGTCTGTCCAGTCATTTTGTGGCCTGTAAGCGCACTTTGCCATAGAAAGGGCATCTGTGATAGATTGGGAGGCATGTACACAGGCACAGTGGATCCGTTTGTGCAATGGCGCCCCCTGTGGTGAGCTTCTGAAACCACAGTCCAATGAAGAGTTAGGTCTCTGCCCGGACGTGGCCTCTCCCCATGTCATGGCCACTCTGTGCCTCCTGTCACTTCCTGGAGCCCGAGAGGGGCTGACAAACTCTAAAAGCTTCTTTGTTTGCATGTCCTATTCCCCTCATTCCAGCAGCCTTAGGTCATGTAGGACATGTTGGATTGTCAGGGGATGTGATGCTGTGTACAGGTCTGCCTTTCATATCTGTCATCCTTTGTTTATTTCCTTCTATCCATGAACGGGAGCGTTTCTGTGTGGATGTGACCTGGATTTCAGAAATATAAATTTAATCCACAGTCCACCCATCCCCCATAATGGATTCAACTCCCCCCCCCCTCCCCCAACCTCCCTGATGAGATGTTACTTCATGACAAGGAAATCTGCAGGAACTTTGTATATAAGTCATAAGTTACTGGTGAGTCACTTCACCAAACGACAGTCCGTCTCAATGCACTGTGGTGTTTCTATTTTCTGTAACACTGAGGTTAACACACCTTTTAATGCTGTTTTTTTTAATAGCAATTTTAATGTTTGAAATTCAGCTCATGGCTTAAGGGCAGTGGAAATGTGAACTGTGTGTGTGTGTGTGTGTGTGTGTGTGTGTGTGTGTGTGTGTGTGTGTGGATTATGTTTACATTACATTTTTACACATATTTTCATATACCCACTGAGATCTGTGAATGCAATCAAAATTCTAAAAATCTTGAAACGAGTCAAACGTCTTGTGTTTTGTTTGGTTACCTGTGGTTAAGCTTAGGGCTGTGTAGGGGGTAAGGTCATCAGATTGGGATTAGAGTGTTCTCCATATAAACGAATGGAGAGAGTCCCTACAAAGATACAATTACAAACCTGTCTGTCTGTGTCTGTGTGCCTATTACAGGCCAGTTCAGCATTTGGGATCCCTGCCTCCGCACTCCATGTAATCTCCCTGGCCTGGTCTCCTGAGCTCTCTGTTAGTCCTCCTGCCAGCACCACATCCACCCGTCATTATTTCAAAGTTAAATCTGCGTTAACATTTTGCCCGTTAACATTCCGCCCGTACCCATGATAAATTACACGCAATTATTTTTCCCATGCTCCTCTCAACGTGACAAGCGCTAGGCCTACATGGATTTTGAATTGAAACGAAAAAGTCTGTTTAACACAAAATCAAATCAAGTCAAATAAGCTATCCATACTGTGACAAGCGTGAAAGATAGAACACGACGACACGCTCCAGCAAGGATTCAGACGTGTATGTGAATGTTTGTCGAGGCGGTTATCTAATGTGTTTTTCTCTCGGATCTCGGAAATTCCGAGTCGAGTGACGTCACGTCCGACAATCTCCCGTTCGAGCTACCCACACCTCGGAACAAACATGGCTGCCTCCGTGAACACGCTGCTGTGTGTTGTTGCTTTATGTTTTAGCAGATTTGGAGTGAGATTATTTTTTCTGAGGGACAAACAAACATGACAACACAAACTAGTCAAACCGCATTAAAAGCTTTATGAAATATTTTAGCACATTCATAGCGATATTATTTTTTTGGGAGGCAAATAAACTACAAACAAACCAAAGACACTAACAAGTCTGATAAAAATCTGATATTGCATGATAGGATACTGTTTACGGTCATGATATGGCATTCTCTAAATCAAACACGTGCAGTTACAATTATAACTATTAATACATTTAACAAAAAAAACATTTTAAAAGATTTATAAAATAGAATTACTGCTGAGTGTGTAAGCCGCCATGTTGAAATTACGTCACAGGGGCAACTCGGACAACAAAATATTGTCCGACATCAACGTCATAAAAGAGGTGTGTTTCCGACGGGAAGTGACGTTTTCCGTGACGTTTGTATCCAAGTTCCGACTTGGAGAGAAATAATCGAAAGCACCATGTATGTCAGTACCCCCGACATACTGAACACACTGTGATGATGACATTTTGTACATGATAGTCTAATACATAGATATTTTCGCTTATATGTTATTTTTGCAGACTACAACACTGTTTTGATGCCCTCCCGTGTGTAATCCGCTCGTTTCAGCAACTAGCGGACTCTGCCTCCTGCTAGGGTGTCTTGTGACCCCCCCCCCCACGGGGTCCCACCTTTGGCTGTGGCATGGGATCAAGAGCATGTGATTTCGTAGACCCCATCTTGGGGACTGTGAGCTTGTTTCTGTTTTGACTGTGCTCACAAACAGCCATGATGCCTGACAATTTTAAATTCTTGAAAGGCCCCCTTTCCCCCAATGCAGATATCTCCGTATAAATAATGCATTCGTTCTCATTTATTTATTCATTATGGCTGCTCTCCTTGGCTTCTTCATAGCTGTATGGTGGTCTCTGCTTCTCTCTCTGCTCCCCCTCCATCCTCTCTCGCAGTTGCATTCCCTCCCCCTCCCTCGGTTCCTCCATTTCACTTTGAAAAGTCTATCTGAGTGCCACCATGTGCTGTCGTCTCTGACGGCCTGGGACTAGCTCGTTCCTTTCCTCCTTGGTTTTGAGTAACTCCTACAAACATAGCATAACTCTCACTTTCTATTAATATTCAACAGTGAATGAACAGGTGTTTATTAGCAACATCTGGCTGCAGCTAGCTGTGGAGGTCTTAGAGGACTTAGAGCTCTGATGATAGGATTGATAATCAGCCAGTGTACACACACAGTGTAAAACTCTGGCATCGGTTTACTGTTTCTGCGGCCCCAACTCAAAAAGTCACTTTGTGTTGGTAAACACTGCTGCTGAATGTTTATACAGGTTAGGTAGTGTTGGTTGACAGTTTCCCTTGCCCAGCTTCCAATCTGTAACCCGTTCCGTGTCGGCTAAGGCCCGGCAGACGCTCCCGTGGCACGCTTTCCAAAAAAAGCCGGAGAAGCGGCCCGCCGATGTCCCGGGACTAAACGGGTCTCGACACAGACTTATTGAAATGGATTCCAAAGCAGAACTGAGAGCAGGACGACCCCGGTTTTGTCATGCAGATGCGACAGGATGTCTGAGCCACCAATTAAATGGGGAAATGAGCATTATGGCAAACAATAAAACAGAAAGAATCCTTTTTATTTCTCAAAACAAAAATAATAATAATAAACCTTGTTTACACCCTGTTGAATGGCAGCCTCTTTAGCTAGACCTTGAGCATGTCGGTTTTGAGAGTGTTCTGGATCTGAGGAGATTGGGTTTGTATTTCCCACCTTTATTTACTCGCTTAGCTCTCACTTTATCCAACAAAACACATGTTGATACCTCATTTATTGCATAGATAGTTATCTATTTGTCAGTACTGGAAGCAGCTGGAGTTAAGTACCCACCCCGTCACTATCTTTTGATCTTCTCGTTTGATCCTTGATGTTTCTGGTAATAATTTCAGAGCCTTAGCCGCTGTGCTATCTGCCCCTATGCCAATATCCGGTTACAGCGCCTTCCCCGTAGCGGCACATTGGACTCTGCGTCATTCCCGCGGAGAGCCCCCCGGCCGAACAGCGGGAGCGGCTCTGTGGCTCCAACCATGCCGGGATGCAGCCACCGCTTTAGTGGCTGACCCACTACAGCAAAGCCTCGATTATTGCTGTGGGCAACCTGAAATGATGCCAGGACCTCATTATTTTATTAACACAATGGTCTAGTGGCCTGCATCAATGTATTTCGTCTCCCTCTTTCTGTTTTAAACATGTTTTTCTTTTCTTTCAGTCACAATACCATGCTGTTCAAATGCTGCCACAAGCAATTACCGTTGCTAAGTGACTCCATCCATGTTTGCCGGGGAAAAGAGGGTAACGATCCTTCAAGCGTCTTGAGATTTATGGTCCTGAAGAAAAGAAAGTTTGAGATTCATTCCATACTTGTTTACCCAGTCAAACGGCGTGTGACAACTTAATTTTGAAAGCACTGTTCCATTTATAATAATCGTATCCCTGACACGAATTGCAATAATATATAAATGCATTTAATAGAATCAAGTAAAAATGAAAGTCTGTGTTTGTTTGTAAGAAACACAATCTGTATGGGCATTGTATGAAGCCCTGGGAGTTCTTGGGGGATTTTTGGCCCTTGTTCTAGAATAATGGCTATCCAATAGTAAGCCTCAGAATGCCCAGCCGAAGTTCCAGAATAGTGGCCCCCTGGGGAGAACCTCTTTGAAAGGTTCAGATACCATCTGAAGGTGAACACTAGAGCTCAATTCCCAGAATGGGGCATCATCACATCGATCCCCTCTTGTTAACCAAGTTCTAATTTCCTCTATCAGAGGGAATCCAACCAAGGTTTTCAGCCCCATTCTCGAAGTAACCTTAAGCTTTCTTTGTTCAGTGGCTAGATTATCCCTGGAGGCTAAATCCTACACTACAGATTTGTGAGTTCTTTTTGGTCACATACACTTGACATCCTGTGAGGTCTCATTACTGGGATTTGGGCAATTTTTCAAAATAGTTTTGATTGCATCACTCAGGCCAAATGCAACGACACCAGAAAAATCTAGCAGGCACCCCCCCTCCCAAACCGGTCTAAAGATCATGGAATACAGATTGCAGGAAGTAGCTATGTTGTATATTTATGCAGTTTATCAGTGATTACGAGGAAGAGCAGCATAAATGTTAGCATATAGCACGAGCTGTTAAAAAGTGGTGTAGAGTAAAAGCTAAAATGTTAGTATGAGCTGTTAGCATGATCTGTAATATCACATCATGCTCATGATATCAAATTAGGGCAGTATCAGATATCATTAGGGCATGATATCAAATTCGCCCCAGTTCAGCAAGTCCCATGTGTCTTGGCAATATGAAGCAAATAGATGACCCTGCGATATGTACCTCCATGGTCTTATCACATGTACACGTGCATCAGTTTCACTCCAGTAGTGTTGCTGGTTCTTTAAACACTTTTGCCCGACACAGCTGGTGGGGGGGGGGGGGGCAGGGTTCACATTTTCACCTTCAGAACAAACATAACGGAACGGCAATAAAAATGCTGAAAGACAGGAAGCCGTTGCATTAAAGGAGCTCCGGGGGATCGCTGGCGACATGCTGTCATCGCGTTAGAAAGTGATGCAGTCTAGCTTGCCCGGCCAATCCATTTGTGTCTGTTATTTCCTACACATACACGCGCACACACACGCAGACACATGCATACCTATTTACATATACTCCGTCTCTTTACACAACAAAGGAACCTCTCTTTCCATCCCCTCCTTTGTCCCTCTACTGCTGATGGCACCGAAATCATAGCAGGTCGCCCAGCAAGAAACGGGTATTCTCCTCTTCACCTAGAAACGTCCTGAGGAATTGGGCTCCTCTCCTTTAGTGCTCCTTTACAACCGAAAAACATTCCCAGGAAGCGGTGCGTGGAAAACAAGGCGAGAAACACGCTTCCCGGGGCTGGGGGCTGGGGCAGTGGGGGGTGCTGGTGCAGGGGGGATTATTGGGGGGGCAGAGGGTAGTAGTGGGTGGGTGGCGGGGTGTGTGGGGAGTGGACTGTCTCGGAGAGGGGGGACGAAGGAGGGCTAAACACACAAAAAGCTCGCAGGCCCCACCTACTTTATCGGCCTCCTCTTGTCTCGCCTGCCGCCGCTCTTACCCTCCCCTACACGCCCCCCGCCCCTTTCAGATTTGTTGTAGGATAATTCAACTTGGATATTATTTCCGATTTTTTCTGTTTCACACTTTTGTACAAATTTCTGTATGTAAGAATCGAAGGAAAAAAAGTAATGTAATACAATTAATTCTCAATTAGATATTCCAAACTCTGTTAAGTGGTTTTTAACCAGGTGTCATATCAAGTAAAATGCAGCGATGCTTGATAGATTAAGCGATTCAGTTCTAATTTGCCCTACTTGTTTTATGCAGCTCACCGGAAAGTACACGGATTCATAACATGACTTTTTAATGATAATACAACAGCAACATATAATTATTAAGGTTAATGCAAATTATTAGACAATCACCAGCCACGTGGGCAACACTGACACCCTATTTATATTAAGCATGGCGTTTGTGTGGATTAAATTTACTTCTTATGCGACAAGGCGTAGGCAGTCCTGTTGGACTTGATGTTGTATAGTGGAAGGCGTAACTAGAATCATAAACAAAACACAGCATGACCCGATCCACATATGGTTAATTTACTAGTTTGGTTTGGTTCCGCACCTGCGGCAGTCTAACGATCCATTCAATCTGGAAAAGGTTCATCAGGGACGATTTAAAGAAAGGAACAAACGAGCTGTTGTGAAGTTTTTCAGAGTAGTCTGAAAGATTATTTGACTAATTTAAAGAGCCGTGGTGCTGACGATGGCGCGGATTAGAGCAATAATAGGATTGCAAAAGTGTGGCGCAAGTCTGCGAATATACGCGACTAGTGCGCGTGAGCGCTACAGGCCACGCCACAGATGTTCCAGATCGGCTTTGATATTCTGTGCTAACGAGAACTGGACATAACTATTTATAGGGCGAAAAACATATGGCGCCGTTACAAGTTGTCTAATCCCTTGGATATACCATACTGGTTTGCCTCTGACATGCGTAAAATACGACTGGCGGTTCAGTCTGGCGTGGTCTGCGTTGTATACGCGTTGTATAACCTGTCTGGTTCCAGGTGCTTCTGGCATGAGAGCCAAACATCACGGCTCATTTTGAACACAGTACCACCAGGAGTGACCGCATGCAAGACATCCACCTCTTGGCCAGCTTTTTTTTCCAGGCTACAGCCGAGTTATTAAATGATATGTATACACTATCAGAAAAAGGGGTGCCGATTGCACCTTTTTTCCTGGGGCTGTACCCTCAAGGGTCTGCCAGTTTTACCCTAGCTGTAGGTAAATATACCTTTTAGTAGAACTTAAGGTACAGAAATGGACTCTGAAGAACATCCCCAAGGTATAAACAACATTAATGTACCCTGAAGGGTACAAAAACGGTCTTCATAGTCCATTTCTGCATTTTAAAAGGTACATTGACCTACAGCTAAAGGTACAATCGGAAGACAAAGGTACAAATTGATACTTTTTTTCCGGTGCATGTGAGCTAGAACTACTTTCAGCTTTTTCAAGAAACGCAGTTCTGCACTTCAGCATCATCATATCGGTGAATTACGGACGAGAGCAGCATCACCTGCAGGCCGATAAAACATCAGGGAGGTCTCTATAGCAGCCGTTTCTGAAGAAGTGTAGGCCTATATTGCATGTAGCACTAGTTTCTATTCGCCAGGCTTATGTAAACATTTGATTTGTTTATTATGATGTTGATGTGGAAACAATGTGTCTCTACCTTTATAAAGGGCACCAGTACGCAAAAAGGTGTTTCCGGAAAACCTGCTCTCGCTCACGCATTATCTGAACTACGGACATTTCAGTTACAGTCATAGCTAAAAGCAGCTAGTCTAATGCCATCTACTACTGCGGCTATATACTGCTTAACGTCAGTACCTGCAGTGTGTTCTGCAAGAGTCTCAGAGCCCATCACTTCAGCATGTATACCAGTGTGCTCCAGTCGTTAGTGCTTGTGATTATTGGAAATTAACTGCTCCATTGATTGTGTGACATCTGTGTTTCTAACGTTATTAGATGTCTGGGTCTTTAGCTGCTCCAATCTACAATCCACCCCCAAGCTCAGCACATCCGTCCTAAACCCTGTTAACAACTTTGACTCTTATTCGAGGCAACAGGTTGCAAGGACGAGCTCATTGGCAGGTCTTAAGAATTTAATTAGTGACCAGACGCCCCAGCCCCCCCACCTCTCCCGGCTCTTCCCACCTTCCGACTTAACACGTGACCCATGCCAGATTATCCGATTTTCAAAGCCTCCTTTCAAAACTGACCGAGGTTCACTGTGGCATTTTAAATCATACTTCAGTTCAGCAATAACCATGTTTTATTGCGCATGACTCCAGCCTTGTTCAGCATAATATGTTAAAATACACCTCACATTGCTGTAATAAACGCATTAATATTAACGGTAATTACTTCTGTGGCTTTGAAAGATTTGCTACACACCTGTGTGCTATGCTTATAGTACCCAGGTACCCAGGGCCCAGGTGTTATCGTGATATGTTAGCAAATTGACCGATGTGAAATTATTATTATTATTATGCGATATTGGGATATCCCAGGGGGCACATTAATTGCTGCGGCGTTCTAGGGAGGTTCTGTCAGATAAGGCCTGCCATGGACTAGCGTTCCAAGCGGCGTACAGCCCACCTTGCCCTGGCATTCTGTGCAGTTTACAATCCTCCTTGCCCTGGTGTTCCCTGCGGTGTACAGCCAGCCTTACCCTGACTACTAGATTAGTTCTGGCTCAGTGCCGCCTTGGGAAGTTCCTGTATTAAACCACAGTGTAAAACCAATTTTAAACACCAGTTACACTGTGTGATGATCCGTGTCGGGCAAGCAAGCAGGAAGCGGGAAATCACAAGTCGGGCAGACTAAGATTCAGAATACGGGGTTTTTAATGGGGGAGGCATGAACTACAAGGACCACATGGTACAAAGGTCAATGACAGATCTGACAATACGGAGTCAGATGTGGACTTAAATACACAGGATGAATCAAACTGACAGAAAACAGCTGGTTACGATTGGGGTAGCACACGTGGTTAATGAGGGGGGGTGGCACACACAAGGATCGTACAAGCAGGTCATGACAGAACCGTCCCAGAGGGGAGGCGACGGACGAGACGAGACCGGTGACATGGGACCTGGAGAACATGACCAAGGCATCATCGGGGTGTTCTGGGAAACAGAACGGAAACACAGAACAAGCACAATGGCAAACGCCAAGACAGAATCTGGCACAGAACAGGGAATGCAGACAGGCAGACCAGGAAAGGAGACACAGGGGGAACAGAGAATGGAGGAACAAAAGGACCAGTGTACAGTACACAGAGTGTACAGAGGGATGAAGGAAGGAGGCAGAGACATCGAGGACGGCGGACAGAGGGGAGCTCGAGGGAACCGCCGTAGGTGAGGAGTGGCAGCCGGAGGGGCCGCAGGTGACCTCACAGGGGGCGAGGAGGCAGGCAGAGGGACAGGCGAAGCAGGTGAGGAGGCAGTCGGAGTGGGCACCAGGAGAGCAGAGAGAAGGTGAGCCAGGGGCAGGGTAGCTGGGACCTGGCCCCTGTGACTATGTCCTCTTCCTCTTCAGGACACCGAGAGATGGGATCCGGGCTGGGATTGATTCTGCTGGGGCAATGGCGGAGGAGTCCTCCTCCTGGAGGAGTCCATTGGCGCCATTAGGAAGGTCCCACAGGGGACCCACTCAAGCTCCTCTTCTCCCTCCATCAAGGGAAGAGGAGCGGTGATCTGATAGTCTGGGACCTCCTCGGGGACTGGAACTGGAGCTGGGGGGACTAGAGCTGGAGCCTCTATGGGTGGAACCGGTCCATTAGGCACAGGTGGAGCAGGAGGTAGAGCCAGAGAAACCACGGGCAGAGCAGGAGGCGGAGGCAGAGGAACCTCGGGCAGAGCAGGAGGCGGAGGCAGAGGAACCTCGGGCAGAGCAGGAGGCGGAGGCAGAGGAACCTAGGTCATGACACACTGAGTACACATAAAAGGCACAAGGAAGCATCAGCAACTCATAGTTTTTTTCTGTGAACTTGTCGCATTGACAGCATGTTGCAGTTATGTATGATACAGAATTATATGTACATAAGAAATTGTATTTAGAAATTTTGGAACTAAACTTGAATAAATTTCACCAAAATAAGATTTCAGGTAAATTATCCAAAAGGAAATTAATGTTTATATCATCCTCCTGTATTTCTCTTTCATTCACGTATCATTTTTGCTTGTTGTGTGGTCCCTTTAAGGAGTGACATAAAGAATAGCTAAGTGTCAATCCGCCTGTCATCAATTTTATTCGCCGCTGCTGTGATTCCTCTGTCTGCTCGGCCCTTCAATATAGTACAACATTGTACATAAAACATAGCTTATTGTGTTTCTACATCTCGGTGGCTTGATTTTGGCGGCGTATAATAAACTTCAATGAGTCCATATTTGTCATTGAGAGAAGATGACTTATTCCCTGTAATGGTTTCTGTGCTTGCAGCATTAGCCTCAGGTAGGTAGCCAGAAGACTGCAAGGCAAAGTAGGCTTATCAACGTAAAGTAAAAAAAATAATTAGCATGGTTTAATTTTTCCATATGTTGTCATGTATAAAAAGAGCCAAAATCAACACTGTAAGTGGACTACATGATTACCATAAGCAAATTTTTTAAACAGCATTTCTATAGGAATGATTGTGTCCCAAGCTTTTAGATCCATATTAGCCGTTGATCACTATAACCATAATCACTATAAGCAGGTTCCACATACTATACTTAGATCCTTGCGAACTGAAACGATCACAGATGGCTTTCCCGAAAGCCGCATAACGCTAAGTAGTTTATCTCGCACTTAAGATCGATCATTATTTAGCAGGCGTTTCCCTTAACTAAAGTAGTTTGTTATCTTCTTTATAGATTTACGAGTTGCCTGTAGAATAAACAAACTGTCATTTTGTGTAACATGGTGGAAAAGCACTTCATACAATCATGCAAGTATCCCTATCACAGCCCTATCCATCTGACAACCCACCGACACTCACTCAGCTAAATGCCATGGAACTGGAGCATGGTGTAGGTAGGAAAAGGAGGTGAAGATCTGCTAGTGGCACTGAGACACAAAGGGGGTTTATTACAGATGTACACTGGGTAAAACTACAAAGGACAGGACCACGAGGGGTCAAAAAAGCAAAACTCTAACTAAAAGAAATAAGGTTCCGGAACAAGAACAGGCAAGGGACCATAGCACAAACTTAACACAGCACAGCGTAACGTTTAACATTCTGAAACGATGATCAACTAAAGAACTGACCTAAGGCAGGAACATAAATACACAAACCGAACCGGGAAACGAAGCAGGAGGAGTGAGACATGAAACAATTAACCAATCAGGGAGGGCGCAGGACAAGGAGCAATCAGGTGGAATAATCACGATGCACAGGGAAAGAGGAGGGTCAAATAAACTTAATCAAGGAACCCATAGACCAAGAGGGAAATTAAGAGAATATAACAAGGACAAGTAATACATAATCACAGAGACTGGTGCCTAGCAAAACCCAAAACAAAACACAAACCAAAAACTAGGCTTGAAGGACACAGGGAGGACAGCATGACCAGCAACCCCTGCTGGCCACATGGGGGAGAGACACTAAAGTTTGAGGAGGATGGTTGCTGACCCTGGGCCTGTTTCACAAAGCAGGATTACTTGTTTAGCTAGATAACTTGCCAGATTTTAGTCAGTCTGGGCTAAATGTAACTTGATGAAAATAAGGTTTATTTAGCCCAGACTACCTTAAATCTCGCAAGTTATCTGGCTAAGCAAGTAATCCTGCTTTGTGAAACAGGCCCCCTGACACTAAACAATTGCATAATTTTAATCTTATAATCAAGCAAATATAGTTACTCAGTAGTACAAATTAAAAGTCAATATATACATCTATCATCTTTGAGGTAAATCTGTTATGTAATTATTTATGTTTTGGTAGATTAAATGACATTCATGTGTTGTATGATTGCATTGAATTGAAATTAAATTTTTCTTACTGTCATTTCAACATCTTACAGAGTCTGGCCAAATCAATAAAAAATCCAGTTCATATATTCTGAACAACCCTGGTAGGCCACATAATTAGCTAACTAATCAAACTTACTATGTTTTCAATTACATCTTTTGAACTGGCAAGGTGTCTCATCCCTCACTACCAGCAATGGCAGAGAAGACAGCATTTGAGACAACGCTGTCCAAGTAGCCAAGTTGCTTTTGCAGGTGGTCATGAACCTACTGAACCATCTCAGAATGATGAGGCCTTCACGAACTGAAATGATTAGGTCTTCAGGAGCTGAAATGCTCAGGTTTTCCGTTCTTTGTTCCTACCCTCACCTACGGTCACGAGCTATGGGTAATGACCGAAAGAATGAGATCGCGAATACAGGCGGCCGAAATGAGGTTTCTCCGCAGGGTGTCTGGGCTCTCCCTTAGGGATAGGGTGAGAAGTTTGAATATCCGGGAGAGCCTCAGAGTAGAACTGTTGCTCCTTCATGTCGAAAGGAGCCAATTGAGGTGGTTTGGACATCTGGTGCGGATGCCTCCTCGACGACTACCTGGAGAGGTTTTCCGTGCATGTCCTACAGGGATGAGGCCCCGGGGCAGACCCAGGACTCGCTGGAGGGATTATATCTCTTGGCTGGCCTGGGAACGCCGCGGCGTCCCCCCCGAGGAGCTGGTAGTGGTAGCTGGGGAGAGGGAGGTCTGGGTATCTCTCCTGAAGCTACTACCCCCGCGACCCGAACCCCGGAGAACCGGAAGATGATGGATGGATGGATGGCTCAGGTTTTCATGAACTGAAATGTTCAGTCCTTCATGAACTGAAATGTTCAGTCCGTCATGAACTGAAATGTTCAAGCCTCCTGAAACTGAAACGTTCATGAAACAGAAACAGAAATTCTGAGCCCCAACCAGCAGAGCCTTTGCTTCCCGTGATACATTTCCTATGTGTCCCCAAGGCTGCGGCTCATATGTACGATAATTACAGCAACCGTATCAAGCGCTTTCAATCCATCAGACTGGAAACACTGGGAAAAAGGCCATATTGAAGAAATAAAATTACATCAGGAGGAAAAGCATTTGAAAATTTAAGAGGAAATGCCAGGAGAATCACAAGTAAATTGGGTAAAAAAAAAAATAGCACATCGATACTATACAGGTCTTGCAGTGCCAGAGATGAGCGGAAAAACATCACAATGTACTTCGATACAAATGACAAAATACGCTATTTGTAAGTGTATCAAAATAAACTACGAAATACAAAAGCATCAAAATAAAATACTTTGTATTTTAAAAACACAAAATTACATTTTACATACCTTTACATACCTTTGTTCTTTGTTTGTTAGTTACGGTAATGTTGCAGAGTTCTGAACATTTTCTTGTCTGTTGAGATGTTTTGATGGAGGGCCAGAAACCAATGGATTACAGTAGCCAAGGCGGGGAGTGATGAAGGCGTGGATCAGAGTTTCAGTATCAGTTACACCGAGCGGTGAATGGAGGTGAGGGATGAAGCTGAGATGAAAAAATGCAGTTGGAGAGCTAACGTGCGACCGAAATGTGAGGAACTGGTCGAATATTATGCCCAAGTTACGAACTGGACTTGATGGTTCTGCTAAAAGTCCATTAATATTAATTTGTATCTCAGGCCAAGTCGAGAGGAGTGATTTATTACCAACCAAAAAAAAATTAAGTTTTTATCAGATTACGTTGTAAAAAGTTTTAAGTCATCCAGTGTTTGATTTCGCAGTGGCAGTCAGCTAGTGAAGATGATGGCATGGATGTGCTGGTATCAGAACTTACATATTATCTAGTGTCATCAGCATAGCAATGGAGGCTGAGACCATAGTGACGTGTGGTTTGACCTAAGGGTACAGAGGTTGGTATAATGGAAACAGAAGAAGCATTTGTTCATAATAAGTAGTATAAATATGTATGTTTTCACCCATGGCTGTATATACATGAGAGAATCTGTGGGTATTTTTTGTGTGGGGGAGACAAACATCGGTGCCCCCCCCCCCCCCAGCACCCACGTGTCACCTCCACCCGTGCATTCATCAAATTGTCTATCACCCTCAGGGGCAGATGTATGTACGTTAGGAAGCGCATCGTAAACAGCGTAGCAGGGAAAGTGCTTAGCTTGGCCAGAGAGAAAAAAGGAATTGCTTGGGAAGCAGAGAAGCTCATCAAAGAATATTGTGGTGCGAAGGACTAAAACAATAAACATATTTGTTGTGAAATAATATAAGTGGTGGAGGTTATTATGCAGGTATGTTGGTGGGATTGGAACGCTCCCCAATATGTGGCTGCTTATAGCAATGGCTAGCTGGCTAATTTTAGGGTGGATTGCTATCAGCACCTGACAGAACAAGCTAGTCCTTTTTCATTCAAGAAACGGCTGGGGAGTTTGTGTTACTTATGTCTTACCCGACTTTAATGGTTGGGTTGGTTTTTAGTTGAATATTTATTTATTGTTAATAATAAATTTAGTTTAATGTTTATTTATTATATTTATTTATGTTGTGATTGACGTTGCAGCTACAGGGGTGCAAGTCGATCAAGCGATCATTCCTTGTAGATATTTTCCCTATGTACACAAACGTGTTACCTGGATACATCTGCTTTTCAGAGGTGGATACATTTCTGCGCAATCCAGACGTGCGTTTTCCCCTGTTTTCAGAAATGCAATCAGTCTCTGATTTATTTGTGGCTGGTTTATAGATATGTGTCAAATCGACGCCATACATACGGTATGGCCGTGCACCCTGTGACATAGCCTGACATGCACCTATTCAGAAATGTAACTAGATCCTGTGTCAATGCAGATTGCAAGAACTGTGATTGGTCCATTTGGTAGCATTTTTTTTTCTGGGAGCAAAGAAATAGGACATCCCGTGTACATTATTAAAATGACTCATCCATCCATCCATCCATTTTCCAAACCGCTTGTCCTACTGGGTCGCGGGGGGTCCGGAGCCTATCCCGGAAGCA
>JAABNY020000116.1:1284268-1300811 GCA_015164015.2 Brevimyrus niger | reverse complement strand
GTGTGTGTGTGTGTGTGTGTGTGTGTGTGTGTGTGTGTGTGTGTGTGTGTGTGTGTGTGTGTGTGTGGAGTTTGCATTTTCTCCCTGTGACCAAGGGCTTGCAGAATGGCCATTATGGAAAATGGATGGATGGATGGTACCTTTACACGGGCGTCATTAATAACAGCGCAGATACGTTCGCGCTATATGTCCTTCACGTTTGGCTTTTCATTAAAAGCCTATCGTGGGTGCGCGCCAGCCGCATTGCGGGACCATATAGTGTTAAAGTAAGTATACAGCGATACACAAAATTGCCGTCAGCCATCTGTTTTTTCGGGATCGAGAATATTATAAAATAATACCTTGACTGAGCAATTTACATATTTCCCAACAATCTGTTCTTATTTCTTCATAATATTAGTTGAGGGTAATGGTGCGTGCGAGAGACGGGAGGGGCTGTGACAAAAAATGATATAATGAAACATCCCCTTAAAAGTTCACAGCAACTTTCAGACTTGCTAGAGATATTTTTAATTAAACATTTCAATCAATTAACAAGTTAATAAAGAATATGATGATTCTTACATAACCTACGCTGAACTGGACCTCTGACAATATTGCGACCTACAACATAACCGACGTTTTGATATTTTTATGAAAAATGTAGGGTATAAAGGTAAAGCATCAATAACATCCACGTGTGTCTTCATTAGCGTTTATGTTGCGACACTTCATTAGGAGTTAAAATCAATAAATCGCTGCCGGTGTTGAAGTATGGTTTAGTTAATCGTAGACACAGATAATCCTACAATCGATGTTGTTTAGTTTGTTTTGCCAGCTTACTGTTTTATTTTAATGTACATTTACGTCCAAACAGTAAATCAGCAGTTAATTCATACTGCGTTAAGGAAGCAATGCGCTTCTATGATGATGCTGTTCTTTTGTGGGTATTTACGAGTGATTTACAGTTAACCGCTGTTAACTGTTCTCTGTCTCCGAGGGATGGAAAGTGAACTTTGTATCAGTTCCCTTACTATATACGGATTTCTGATCAGATCACGACCATCACGTTTTCTACACCGAACGAGATGGTGGGAATCATTCCCGATGTGTTGGTTGAACAATTGCAATTTCCTTCTCAAAGCCTCCATGCAAGCCCAGTCCTCTTCGTAGTTTTCTCTCAATTCACATTAGCCTAGCAGAGACATTTCTGGAAGTGACATCACTGGCTGATCACATCACCTTAAGAATCATAAAATCATAGTAGAAGTCTTCCTAGTGAATCGTGTGTGACAGTATGTAACAGCCTACTGTAACACAAAGACTTACGAACCTGCTTAATAAACACCATAATAATAATTATTATTATTTGACTTCACTCATACTGTTTAATTCGGGACAAGTATTCAAAGAATCCGGTGTTACAAATGGGTGGTCTGTGTTTTTCTGTAGGCCAATTGCTCAGTAAATGCTTTTGTTTTTTTAAGATTTAAGATTTATTTTTTAAGATGCACCATGGGGAAGTATATGGAAAGAACATTTGCTTTACCTGCATGGAACATGGGCGTGCTAGAAGGTACCAAAAGCTTTCAAGGCTTTTTAACTTTTTAACCCCCTTTAAGCAAAGTAAAGAGTTGGAATGTTGGGAGATATGACAGATTAAACGGTTTTGGCCAGTAAAACTTTCTCATGATGACTGATGTCAAGGAAATGTATTTGTATTTTGATTCCAGGAAGAATACCAGCGAATGCGACAGCCCCAAGCTCAGTGGAAAGGGTGCATCCCCTCTTTGCAAGCAGGACAAGGCCAACCTTGATGTTATGAATGTGCTTGACACTTGTGGTTTGGTTTGATCCAGTTGTAATAAAAAAAATGCTGTTGAAGATCTACTGGCCCCCTGCTCTCTGTTTTCATGGATACTTTCAGGTCTGTTTCTTCTTCTCTTTGCAAAATCATTCAAGGTTGTTGCGCTAACCCAGGTAACACAGAAAAAGCCTCCATGCTTTCAGAGGATGTCATGCTCACAGGCTGTCCTGTGGTGCAGTTATAGTATAGCCGGCATTTTTCATCATGATTTACCAGTTGGTATTAAAGCCATCTTTCATTATTTTTCTCCTTCAAGTAAGTGGTCTGTTTGTGATCATATCCTTCAAGAACACCAATCAGCTAATCCCTGAGAAGCATGATCATTCGTGTAATTTCGTGTAGATTTGTGTAGATCAGTTGTCTTCTGATAACTTTGATTGAGAAGGAGGTAAAAGCTAATCACAGCCATTTAACTGTTTAATCACAGTTGTTCACGGCAGTAGTACTGCTCAACACTGGAAGCTGCGAACAAAGGCACTGGCACCAGATGTTCTCTTGATAAATCTTCCATTAATACACTGGCCTAGCCGATACCCCTGCATACTAAGGGGTGCCCATGCCGTATCCCCCATTAAGAGAAATAAATTGTGCCTACCTCCCTGCAAAGGTGAATTGCCTACCTTCAGCATCATCTGTGGTTTAATCGGCTTATCCTGGCCTGTTTTCCCACTGAGCATTGTTATTCATATTTGTGCACAGAGTGAGCTCTCTGTGATCTAAATGGCTCATGGGAAATTTTATTTACACAAAAATATTCTGAGGACATAATGAAAAATGAATGGTCTAGAGAGATAGCGTATCAGATTGTAGAGGCGGTCAGTCCAAGCAACTAGAGGAGGCAGGACCAACCAATCTGATGTCTTGGTCTTGCCCCATCTACAATCTGATTGGTCATCTCTCTGAACCAGTCGTTTTTCATTCTGCCCTCAGATTCATTCTGCCCCCTTTGTTAAAGTAAAACTCACACTAGGATGCAAATAGCGGAAGATTCTTTGTCTCACTTGCATTCCTCACAGATTGGTGAGGCTGCTTGTTATTGGATACTGTGGTGATGGGCAAAGTAAAGACAGAGTCACCGCTCATAGGCTTTTCAGGGGAACAGAGGTGTTTGGGTCATGAGGTTATGTGACGTTACTGCTGTCTTGGATGCCTCCTGCTGCCACCAGCTACACTGTAATTGCTGCATTTCTTTGTGCATTGAGCCCCACCCATCGTGCATCAGGCAGCTTTTCACTGCGCTCTCTCCCAGGTCACACACACTCCACATCAATCCCATTTTATATGACTGAGTTTCCCAACTTGAATCTGTAGTTCAAATCAACTTACATGGGTATCCGGCCAATGTAGTAAATGGGATTATAGTGCTCCGAAAGATCTCATTAAGAATGCTGCTTTGACCTGTCTTTACAATGTGACTTTCCTTGGATTTAATGACACATTGTGCTTTTATATTTGTTATGAATTCTGCAGGTTCTGGTGTGTGTGTGTGTGTGTGTGTGTGTGTGTGTGTGTGTGTGTGTGTGTGTGTGTGTGTGTGTGTGTGTTCATGTATATATTATATTGTGGTGACCAAATATTCCCATAATGCGATTAAACCCTGTTATTTTGACCTTGTGGGGACATTTTCCCCACAAAGTGAAAATCAACCTTTTAAAATTTCGTTAATGCAATGAAAAAACTGAAAAAGAATTTTGTTTGGTTACTTATGGTCAAGGTTAGTGCTGTGTTGGAGTTAAGGTTGTCATTGTTGAGATTAGGGTTTTTAGAAATGAAGTGATGGTCCCCACAAAGATATGAATACAATCATATGTGTGTGTGTTGGTCTGTTTCCTAGGGTAATTAAATCAAATTTGTGAGCTGAATTTATGACCTACATAGACAGCAATGATTTTCTAATCTGGGTATTAGTGTCTGAATCCTTAGTTCTGCTGGGTCATTCTAACGTACATGAAAGGGATCAAAGTGGGTATATTTGCTCTAACAGACCGGTTTTTTTCAATGGGAATTTTCCTCATGTTAATCAATTCCGCAATACTTGTCAAAAGCTTACAAAATGTATGCTTGAAACGTGGAAAATGCAGCATAGAGAAATGTATGGCTGCACTCTGAATTTAAGGTGAGGTTTCGTTTGCAGTTTCAGAACATCGCTGTGTAATTAACAGTCGTCCGTGAGAGCGGTAAACAAATACATGTCCCATTTTCCGAGCATTTATTATTCTTTAGCTCTGGATCAGAATGAATAAGTGATCAAAGACCAGATGGCAATTCACTGCAGGAATCCAAAACCGGAAATGTGCGCGCATATCAGTGTAGCGTCTGACATCTGGTGGTGAGATTGCTAAATTGCATCAACTGCAAGGAAAAAATATTTGTATATTTGTATTAAATACATAAAAGGCTTATTCTTGAAAACAAAAAAGTTCAAATTTCAAAAGCAATTTGGCTTACTGCCTGTACATATGGATTCGTGATCGGGGACAGAAAACATTTAGAGTCTTCCCTGTAGCATATGTGTATCCGACGTGAATTGGGCAAATCTCGGTACTATCTCTACTGCCATCAATAATCATTCGCCTTCCATTTACTGAAACTCTTGTTGCAAAGTGCCTATTTTTACATGCAGCGGTTACTAAAACTCCTTGCCGACTTGACACCTTGGGGCAGATAAAACGTGCCTTTTAATTCCGATTCTTTTGTTTGATTGTAATGTGCACGAATCTCAACGGAAGGACCGTCACTTATTTATGATGTTATTTTATTACTCTCTACTGGTGGCAAGGGTAAGCTGTTCTTGCCCGTGCATGTTAGGAGTCTCAAGGACTCAGACATTCCTTGAGATAAGGCGTTATTGACGCCGCCCCGCTTCCTTCATTATCCGTAGAGCTGTGCCCCCGCCGTGAGCGCCTGCCAGCCCCTCAAGGTTTCTCCTCTCAAAAACAGGAATGTGCCGACCCATAATTCATAACGATAACCTCTGCCCATGTGTGCTCCTCTTATCTGCCTTACATTAAAACGCCGGACTTCGTTGTTTGCTGCTGCTGCGCACTGAGTAGTTCGAGTCTGACAGCAGTTATTAATTACGGCGGACGAGGTTTCTAGTATCCAGAGAAAGACACGGGGCATGATCTTGGGACATCTCTCTGCTTAGATTAAATTGCTGCTGTCCCCATCTTGCAAATTTTTCTACTTCCTTTGTTGGTGCATTGATTTATTGGCTTAGTATTTAGTATTGGGACATGCAGCTTTTCAGAGCACCCTGTCTTTGTGACAAGTTTACTTTCTCCATGTTCAATTTAGAAACTGAGCAGTTTCAGGTTGATTTCTGGTTGACTGATCATTCTGGACTCTCGCTTTGTTATTGTGCTTAATTAAAGCTCAGACGTCATAAGCAACAATGGAAATGCTCTTCCACAGCTTTAATACCTTAAACATCATATCCACGATCTGACAGCGGCTGAAATCTTGCAGCTGACATTTATCTGAACAAACTAAAGGCAGATATATCATAAAGAAATCAATGATAAATAACGATGGCATCTAACAGCCGAGCCAATGGGATATGGGGAATGTATTCGGGAGATGGGGTGCATCACATAGCAAACGTTTCAGGGAAGATAGGATGGGTCTGATGCGACATTGCACATGAATTAGTTCTCTAATCGTGCCATTTATGGGGGAAAATTGCAGTGTATGTTCAATAGTTCACTGATTACATGGGATGAACTGCGGGTACATTTAACTGGCCTTGTCCATCTTAAAACATTCAACAAATTGAATGTGATAGAGCGAACGGGAATGTTTTGTGTGAGAAAAAAAACAACAACTGCTTTTGTGACACAGCTGGTCTTTTTTAATGTGATGTGGACTGGGCTGCTGTAGGGTGGGTGTATATATGCTGATGTCCAGTGTCTTTATCTCATGGGACAAATGGATGAAATGGGACAATACTGGCATCATAGATTGCTAGGTCCCAAGTGACAGATGGTTGGCCTGCTAATCTCATGTAAATGGTCATATTGAGGTCTGCCTGTTATGTACAGATAATTAATTCATAAGATCATTAGCACATTTTTTCCAGCTGTTAATATTCCATTTTCGTCTGAGGGCTTTAGCAGATTTATCTGGTATTGTCTCATTTTTTTTTAGAATCAGTAACAAATGTCATTGTTTACGGTTCCTTAGAATTATCTTTATTGATCATGACCAGCTAATTCCTGCATTTTGCAAAGCCCCCATTCCTCATAGTATAAAATTGCTTAGACTGCTTCCGGTTTCAGTGGCAAATAATTGGTCCTTTGTGACGACGTGTTCTGAGCATCAGCGGCTAACATGATCGTGGCAGATAGGAAGCTTTTCTGAGTCGGTGTGTTGAGCGAGAACCTGCTTTGTGTGCATCTGAGAGCGGCGCTTCGGGTACCCGAGCTGCCAAGCCCGTGTCGCTTTTTGCCATCTGTTTGTGTGGATTATGCTTGTTTTTGTGTGTTTATTCTTGTGATGCCCCAAATAGCTAATAACATAGTCTGTGTACTTGTATGTCCTGCTTATGTCTCTCCGGGGTGCGCATTCAGTGTGTCCTGGAACCCAAGTGCACTCGGGCGTGCGTAAATGGTCGTATGGGCATCCCAAATTGAGGCTGGCACCCCTCGTCAGGACAGCTGGTGATGTGTTGACAGGTTTGAATATTAAGGACGAAGTAGCACCAAGTCAGACTCGCAGGGTGCATGAGTAGTTGAAGGTGATGGAGCGCGTGGAAGATGGTAAAGCGGACAGAAGTAGGATACTGATTTCTCATTAATCGTCACAGGGAAATTCTCTCTTTACTTACCCCATCTTGCTCTCCGTAAGACACACGCACACTGGCGAGAACAAGCTTGGGGGTCATAGTGCAGCGTCAGCCAGCACGCCGCACCCGTGGATTTGGGGGTCGAGGGCCCCGAGACATGTAACTATATCACCAAGGGTGGGGTTCAAAGTGGTGACCCCCCCCCAATCGCGGTAACAGAGGCTTATCCCACTGCACCACACGCCGCCTCCAGATAGTAACAGACACTAAACCCAAAACTGGGAGCCTTCCTTCCATAGCCCCATTACATTTAATCTGTCACTTCCCCCCGCCTTGCCCAGCGCTCAGATACACCGAATAGGCTGCCAAGACACGTCCTCACTGAAATATTGTCTCTGGCAAGCAAGTCAGGCCGTCCCCTTAAAACAACTAAACCTGTCTGTGAGACACGCCCCTTTATCGGGACGGTAACTGGCTCGTTTCCGCCGCACACGCT
The DNA here is from genome assembly GCA_015164015.2 of Brevimyrus niger. Lineage (NCBI taxonomy): Eukaryota > Metazoa > Chordata > Actinopteri > Osteoglossiformes > Mormyridae > Brevimyrus > Brevimyrus niger. The sequence continues at coordinate 1,293,686 of JAABNY020000116.1, read as the reverse complement.
GGATCCCCCCCCCCCACATCCACCACCCTAATGAAGACGGTCATGAGAGCCATAAGGATGGCTGACTGCCTCCTCCTGGTGCAGCGGCTCACCCCGATGGTTGGATCAAAGCCATCATTTAAACCTCTGGTCAGGTCTGCATTTCCTGCTGCCTGTAACCTGCATTTGAGGGTCAGGGGGCGACGAGGCAGAGAGCCTTAACCAGGCCGAAAAGCCCTCATTGAACTGTGAAATCACAACTGGCTGTGCATTCATGGGCAACACCTTAGCTAGACTGGAGAGTGACGGGCGGATGCCGTAGCTTCTCCGTCTCCACTCTCCTCTTCCGTCCCTTTCCCGCACTCTTTCTCCTGGTGCCTCGCTTGGCATCAGTGCCTCCCTGGCCACTCTTTCTCTCATCCTTCGCTCGCTGACAGGCTCTTAGCATGACCGATGCCTTCTGACGGGATGCAAATTAATGACTTCCTCCTCGTGCCTCGCCTCCATCCATCCTCGCTTCTTTGAGATGAGAAATGGGCCAGTGCCATCTGATGCTCACTACCAATTGTTTATAGACTCTGGACAGTACCATTACTCTCTCTCCTTCTCTCTCCCTCTCCCTCTCTCTCTCTCTCTCTCTCTCCCTACTTCCTTCACTCTCTGTCTAAAACAGACATATTCTCCTGTTCATTCCTCTCCCTCCCTCCAACACTCAGTCCAGTTGATGGGAGCTTTACTTTAATTGTGTCTCTGTGCCTGTTTTTGTCCGCGTCCAGATGGAGAGAGTACTTTGTTCAGCAGAAGACAAAAATGAATTGGAGTTTCCCCTGACCTGGAAGTAAATCCCCTGACCTTGCATTGCTGAGGATTACTGCTAAATTATGCTCATATTTTATGTATGTAGTGGGAATTAAATAATTAGCTTCATCCAGTGTAAGGCAGGCCTTGCCATTGTGCATTTGCGTAGCCGTGTTTGTCAGTCTGTGTTCTTTGCGCAGTGACAATAGCAAGCTCTGATTTAATTTCTTGATTTTTTTTGCTAGCAAATGAACCGTTATCCCCAGTCCCGTGTTGATGTTACCTTTCTAAACACGAAGCTGTAATGACTTGCCAAATGCTATAATTAAACATTGAGCAGCTGGAGTCCAATTAACAGACCTGAAAATGCAAAAAGCAATCAGTGAATCCTCTTTGTGGTAAAGCAGTCTTCTCCTGGAACCCCAGCAAAGCACTGTGACCTACAAGCTCAGAGGAGAGCAGTTTACTGGCCCCCAATAAGGCTGACGTGGAGTCTTACGTCAGCCAGCCAGCATACAAGGCAACATACTCAAATAGGCCACCGCACCTTTAATTAACTTTTTGAGATGGTTCCATTCCTAGTTCCAGGTCTAACCTTTATTAAAGTTACCTTTCTGTTCAGACTCTAGAGAATAGGACCTTTTTCAAATCAAGTGTTCCTTTTTTAAGGTGTTACTTTGGTACCTTAGGTGTGCATAGTTCAAAATTATAATTATGTTCTTGTTCCATGCAAAAGGGTTGTCAGTCAGGCACAACCCATATCAAAATGGCCAGCAGTGCTGGTTTTTGCACAGACAGAAAAGCATTGTTTGAGATTTTGTATATATTTCATTATATCTGTATAAACTCATCTGGTGCTAGCTTGTCGGCTAGCTAGGGTGGCGTATCATTACCTGCTTTTGCTTTTAAAGACTGTCTTTAATACAAAACTGCTAGCTGGCTAGTGTCCTAACACTGATTGTTTTTCCCACTTAAAACAAAAGTTGATTATTTGTTCGTGGCCCATGGAATTTGTGGATTGTAAATTTGTTCATTATTAATTTGCAACAGTGATGGTATATACTTTGATATCACAGACATCTTAGAGTTTATTAGTTTTTTAAGCCGGACCAATCTTCTGGAAATGTGGGGAGAGTGTTTTAGTTCCATGACAGAGACGTTGCATAAATAGGACAAGGGTGGCAGAGCCTCAGCAGCAAAGATATGGAAATGAAGGGGAATGATGCACAGAGCAGGCAGACAGCGGAAAGGAACTGCAAGTGTCACCGGTTTGGCTTTAGCTGAATCAGCCTGTAAACCGGCGCAGGATTGGGATAGGCAGATGGGGGCCGGGGCTGGGGGGGTGGTATCAAAGCGTGCTGAAAGCGGGGGCTGCGGTGCAGAGCTGGCGATAAAGTCCCAGTGTTTGAGGTTAGAGCAGCAGGGTGACCGAATCCTGTACACGGCTTGTCACAAACCAGCGGCTCCCCAACCACCATTCAGATTAGCTACCTAGAGCTTTGCAAGACGTAGGCCGGTGTTTTCCTCTAAGGAAAAAAGACAAAAAAGACAGTCCTTTGTTGTTTTATCTAACCTTGATGTTTTAAGTCTCTGTGTATTGCTCAAATATACCTTTTAAATTCCATTACTTTGAGCAAAATACAGGTACAAATTTTGCAATTGTGATAAACTGGAACCTATAAACTTGGATAAACTTGGTCATTATTAGACTTATATATATCTACTGCATTTCTGCAACATTAAAGCCACGATGATCCTGTAACTCATCAATTTAATAATTGCATAATGTAGAACCTTTGACTCAACCTATCTGTTTAGTTTTGGGTGGGAAAATTAACGCAATAGGTAACACTTTACATTAACTGTACCCTCATAATGCCTTTATAATGCATTCATAGAACATTCATAAGCAGCTTGTAACTATACCATAACATCCTACCACACCTTAACAGCTTCAAAGTACATTAATAACAAACATTATTTGATAATAGGATGTCAAGGTAGACTCAAATGCTGCATATGAATTTTCGATAAATACAATCATTATGAACATGCAGTTAAAGCGTTACCACAAAAAATATTAATGATTCACATACTATAATTTGATGGCCCAATTAACAGAACTTACTGAGAAATCCAAATGTTGTATGGTGTATGTCATCAATCAGCCATATGAAGCAAAGATCATATTTATTCTATCATAAAACCGAAGTAGTGAATATAACCACTCTACATTTGAAAAACTTCTGTTTCAAAGATGTTTGTGTCTAAGCATGTTAACAATCAATCAAGGCTCATCTTTAAAGATTCTGCCCATGCAGTACACATTCTCCATAATGTATAATACAATTACTATAAGTGAGGCTGCGTTGAGACTTCAAGGGGCAGGTGCTCAAAGGTTTATCTTTAAAGCTCACGCTCAAGTTCACATTAAGTAGTTTATAATAACAACAATAACAATAATAATAATAATAATAATAATAATAATAATAATGTTGGTGGTGGGGATGTGGGTTTATTGTTTGTTTAATCATCATCTCTCCTGTGGTTTCTTGTTCTTCTAAAAATCATAGTCTAAAAACCAAAAGTCATAAAGTTAGACAATTATCCTGAATCTTTGTTTAAAGCAGCATCATGTATCCCTGCCTACACAGTTATTTTTCTCAGCTTTTCACTAACAGCCTGAGATTATTATAGAGTTTTACTAATAAGGCAAACACTGTTTTTAAACAGTCTCCACCTGAACAACACACTGGGGAAGAAAAGACTGACTGAATGCCAATTGAACAGCTTCCATCAGTGGCACCAACCCCAGGTTCCTTCTGCCCCATAGGAAGACCTCCAGGAGCAACAACAAAAATAGCCACAATAATAAACTATACCCCTTCAAAAGACTAGAACACTACACTATGAAAGTTACACTTCTGAAAATGTGCAGGCATTCTGAACTGTATTAATCACCATGGGAATACTAATGCTGGACAACATGTTCTGTGCTTGTTAAGGTACAAACATGGATGTGAGCCCTCACTTTGGTGATGAAATTCACGTCAAGTTCTGTTACCATCCTAGATAACCCCAGCAATTTCGGTACCAACCTGTGCTGTATAATAGGAAAATGTAAATACACTACATATTTTAAATGTTATAACATAAATTATTATGTATGTTGATATTTAAAGATATAGTGAAAAGGGATTGTATGTAAAGCTCAGTCCCTGTGCACTAGAAAATAATGCCAATCTCCTGTCTGAAGCGTTATTAGTCCAACATCTCAGTCTGTCCTGCGGGGGTTTGATCTAAAAAGTGCACGCTGATGTGACTGAAAACCCTTTTAACGATTATCCTTATTTTATGCAGACCCCTTAAGCGCTGCGGTATATGCTTGGCTGCCTAATTTACAGTATTTGTAGCAGCGTCTCCATCCCTGTCACCGCGTGTCGTGTCTAGTGACGTGGAATCAGAGATCGCAGTATTACCCAGATTGGGCTGTAGGAGCGCACACCGTGCGCAACAAGCCACTTCCAATTGGTCTTGTCAAGCACCGTATCTAAAGTGACAGCAACTGGCAACTTTATTTATTTACCCACCCTCCCCCCACCCCAGCTGATCGAAGAACAGAAAAGGGAAGGTTATCGGTATGGGGCTGCGAGCAGTGTGCCGATTAGTCGCCCTGGGTAGCCTTCTCCAGATATCTGTTTGCTGGACCTCTCCATGCCCGGGCATTTGCAGGTGCACCGAAGAAAGTATTCGCTGCACCAAGGAAACTCAACTCAGCTCTCGGTCCCAATCGGCGCTCCCTACCAGTCTGTAAGTACTCTGTATATGCAAAGAGATCGTAAACTGCACATCATGCAGATTAAAGTCAGCTATGGATTGAAATGAAACCACTGAAATCAATATAGAACTACAACTTATATTCTAATAACTGATTATCTATATTTAAAATACACCGCCAGCCAATCTCTTGATAAACCACGCGATAGAGGAAACGTTTTTATTATGAGCCTTTATCTTGAATCAATGTGTTTTCTCGTGTTTTGATGTAGAAGATTCATCCACCTGCCCTTTAAAGAAGTTAAGAGCGGGTCTTTCAGAGGACTACTTAACGTGTCCAGAATGTAAGTTAATAAAACAGTTTGGAACGCTTTTACAAAGTTTTCAGTTCTTTAGGTGAATAAGATAATAATAATAATTATAATTGTGATTATAATGTTTCTGTTTTTGTGCTTTGTAAACATTGTAGTGGTGCACTTATTTCCTGTTATACCATTTAAAAAAATAAATTAATTCCTACTGATGTGGAACAGTGCAAAACAAAGTAGGTCTGCCTTACATAACCCTACAGAATGTGTTATGTGAGTGTCTTTGGGAAGGTAACTCTGCACCATGGAAATGAATGTTATATAGGTTTGCTGGTTTAATGTTGTGCATTGCCTATTGATCTTGGCTGATTTGGTCTATGGCAGGGTAACAAAAAGTAGGTCCATTGGTTTGACAACCTTTCTTCTTGGCAATTCTGACGCATAATGGTTAATGGGACTTGTTTATCATCACATGGCAAGGTGGTCAAGTACCAAACCAGAGGAGCATTAACGCCTGTGGTGCCTGCATTTTGTGCCACAGTAGGAAGTGAGCTCTGTTTTGTAGTCCCGTCCCGCGCTCACCCACACCCATATCAAATTCTCAGATCTGCAGTTTAATCATCTTTTGCAGCTCGATGCTAACTGGTGCAGTTGCCAGTTTAGAGAACAACAATACTTTTAGGCTACAAATTGACATCCATTTTTACCTCTTGGGAGTGTGAGCATAATTATGGCATAACTTTTATTGCAGCCGTACTGAACATGCCCCTTGCTCTGGCTGTACAGGAAGATTTTCTCCGGTCAGGGTGCCCACGTTGCAGTAGGACATCTGACAAATGTTTAATCTTATGCTTGCAAAGGGAGGATCGCTCCGCTATGGAGATGTGGATGTTCATTCTCCGAGGGTAGGAGTGATCTGGCATCTTCTCAGGAATTTCAAAGGGTTTTTCCTCTTTCCATTAACTTACCAATATAGTGGTAATTTCACTGTACCTCTCAGATTACTTTTATAAAACCATCCACTAGGCAGGTCAGCTTGTCCTCTCAGGTTGGTTTTGTGTGATGTTTGCCATCTGTAGTGTCATTTGATGAAATATTCACATTGCCGTCATTGAGAATTTATGCTCCCCTAAGCATTAAGGCTTTATTTGGCCTTTTAATTGCTTTTTCATATTATTCCTCAGTGGCTTGTTCCTTTTATTATGGATTCCCTTCCAGTCACGTGTTTGAAATTGTCCCCGTCGGGTTTTGCAACTGAGGACAGTGGATTCAGATTCCAAATTCCCACACATAGTGTGTAGAGACGTGTGCCTAAAGTTCTTGTGGTGCTTTTTCAAGGGATTTACAGTGCACAGAGAATAGTCTTACGTAACACAATGTTGTGGGAAATTGGCCGTGAAAAAAATGAATGTTTCACAACAATTGCTATAGAATAGTACAGTCTTTCCATCAGATTATGGCTGAGATGCAATGCATTTGTGGTAAACTGAAGTCCAGGTTTAGCTATTACAAAGCAATATGTCAGTTCAAGTCACTGGACAGAATTGAAATGGTAATTTAACGTTTTTTGATACACAATATGAATTGCTGTTACAACCAATGGGTGAGCAGGGGAATTGCTGAGCAAGGAATCAAGGTCAGCAGACAAAGATCCAGAAAACGGGGTTTATTCCAGGCAAACAGGCAGACAGGTACAGAATGGTAAACAGACATGAACACGGACTTAAATATACAGGACTACTGAGAAATAACACGAAACAGCTGGTTACAATCGGGGTTTCACATGAGGTAAATGGGGTGGCCGTGGCACGCAGGAGGATTGGAAAGCAGGGCATCACAGAAACCCCCCCGTCCACGCACATGAGGCGCACCTGAAGGGGAGCGACGGACAACATGAAACCGGGAACTGCAGAGGACCTGAAGAAAACAAAACCAAGAACATTAACGAGGGACCGGGAGCAGAATGAAAGCACAAAACAGGCACAAGGGCAAAAACCAGAACAAAACCTGAAATAGAACGGGGAACGTGAACAGACACACCAAGAAAGGAGACACCAGAGAAATACTGACCGGAGACCAAGGGAGAACACTGGAGACACAGGAGGACGAGAAGCAAACACAGGAGGCACAAAACAAAGAGGCAGGAAGGCGGAGGACGGGGGAAAATGGGGAGCCCGAGGGAACCCCAGCGCACAACAGATGGCTGCCCCAGGGGCAGCAGGTGAGCGCAAGGTCGGAGACGAAGGGGACCTCATAGGGGCAGGAGGCACAGGGACCTCAGGAACGGGCGGAGTTGGGTCCGGAGCCTCTGTGGGCAGCTCATTGGCTGCCGGGAGCAGAGCCTCTGCAGGGGGTGCGTCGGCCGCCAGGACTAGCAGGTCAGGAACAACAGACAAGTCAGAAACATGAAGCATGGACAGGTCAGGCACAGTGGAAGGCGGAGCATCGGGCAGAGGAGCAGGAATCTCGGGTGGCGGCGGAGGTGCAGGGACCTCAGGCGGCGCTGCAGGAGCCACAGGCACAAGAACCACAGGGGGCGCTGCATCAGCCGGCGGGACAGGAACCACAGAGGGCGCTATATCAGGCGCCGGGACAGGAACCACAGAGGGCGCTATATCAGGCGCCGGGACAGGAACCACAGAGGGTGCTGCATGGTATGGCTGGGGTTTGCGCTGGTATAGCTGGGGTTTGCGCCTTGGCAGCGGGTGTTACCCCTTTAAGGATCTTGTGGGGTGCCTCAGGAACCACCTGCACAGGAACCGTGGGGGTTTGAGCCAGGGTTATACGTTATATCAGGGTAGCCAGAGTTGTCCCTTTAAGAGACTTGGGGATTTGCGGGATATCATCCCATACTAACCTGGCCCCTTGAAGAGCCAGGTGCATCCTGGTGAAGGGGCATGCTACGTACCGGCAGGGAAACTGCAGGAAAGCCCTCCAAGGCAGCAGAGATGGGTTCCTGCGCAAACCCCATGGGTTTTAAAATCGAGAGGAGCTCTTCCCAAGACCCGGTGAGGAAAGAAGCGGCAGAGATGGAGATGGCCCACCAGGAAGATTGTTGGCATCTCCGTCTGTTGTTCTTTTATTCCAGTAATTGAGGAAGCTTTGGGCAGTTCAGCTGGTGGATCTATAGGCCGTCCGGCGTCTAAGGCTACCGGCTGCAGGTTTGCCTTCGCCGCCATGAAGGTGTCCGTGGTCGGCGTTATCCTGGTTAGGATATCCCCCATGAGTGCAACAAGGCCGCTAGCTGCGGGGTTCTCCTGAATCTCAGGTTGCTGAAGCCAGGCCCCAGCCTCAGTAATAAGCCACTGTATTCCGCTGGGGTAAGCTGAGGCGTCGTCCTCCAGAGTCCGGTCATTCTGTTATAACCAACGGACAAGCAGGAGAGTTGCTAAGCGAGGATTCAAGACAGACAAGGCAGTCAAAGATCCAGGAAATGGGGTTTATTCCGAGCAAACAGGCAGAGAGGTATAGAGCGGTAAATAACGTCAATGACTGGACTGGGGAAACAGACGTGAACGTGGACTTAAATGCAGAGGACTACTCAGAAATAACACATAACAGTTGGTTACAATCGGGGTCTCACACAAGGTAAATGAGGGGACGTGACACACAGGAGGATCTTTAATCAGCGTTGTTGCTTCAGTGTATTATCACGTGTAAAGTTCATTTGTGTTCTTCTGTGTTCTTGCTTCCATTCTGTCTGACGTTGCTGGAGGACCCAGAGAGCCTGAGCGCTTTGCCTTTGATCTTGCGATATTTCAATCATCAATTACACCAATCATATGATGTAATATGCTAATTAGGGTGCACATATTTGCATAATAACTATACCTGTTTTGTGGGAGCCTACAGAAAACCCACTATGATGATGTTGCATAGATCGTCTATCTATCATCTATCTATTATATCTATATAATCCCAATGTATGTAAAGGTTTGCCATCTGCCCTGCTGAAAGACCTACTGGGCCCTCCTTCCTGGGTGGAGGCCGGACTTGGGTGGGTCTTTTTTTCCGCCTTCAGTAAGCTTCCCCCTCTACCCCTAAATCAGAAATCAAACTCATCAAATCCCCACAGTCTCCCAGCTGCTCCAGGGCTTGAAGGAGGACCCAGAAAGCCCTGCTAAATCTGTGCATTCTAATTTGCATATTACCTCATCTCAAAGACATGGCTAAAATATAATGAGATCCACTGTATATAACCAGATCTGTTGAGCTGAGTACAGTTACCAGCTTCACCCTTGGGATGGCGCCCATCCCTTCCGGACGGTACGTCCTAGACGCAGCACACCGACTGTATCCCGCCTTCCTCTGAGTCCTGCTTGATTAATTAACATCCTTCCGCCCTCTTTGACTCACACTGACTCCTCTTGTAAAATAATCCATTGTGCTGACGGCCTGTAATGGGGGAGACCATTGAAGCACGGCCTCTGCTTATAAACCCCGTCCACTACTGAACATGGCACACTAACTGCGTCCCAGGGACAAACTCCTCCATCGCCACCCCCTTCCAATAACACAAATTTTGTTTACAAAACCCTACAGGACTGAAGAAACAC
>JAABNY020000116.1:1229433-1240901 GCA_015164015.2 Brevimyrus niger | reverse complement strand
TAATTGCACAGGAAGTCCATAAACTGTGAGGAGTGGGAGGGGGAATAATTGCACGGGAAGTCCATAAATTGTGAGGGGGGGGGGGATTTACTGTGATTACGGGTTAACTAACTGATAAGAGAACCTGAGCAACTTCAATAGCAAGTGTTTGTACTAATTAAGTACTTCAGCATTTACCTTAATGACATCCAAGCTGATTAAAGACACCCCCACCCCCACACACCCCCACACACACACACACGGCGTTGGATCCCCCTGATAGATACTGCAGCCTTAAACACAGCAGAGCATCACTGGCTGCGATCTGCTGAACATCCAGGAGGAATAGGTGCCTTGAAGCTACACCTATGCTAATGGACACCAGACATCCCTGCCAACTGGAGCGTCGGCGCAGGGACAGAGACTCCGTAACATCGTCCCTCCTCAGGCTGGCTACTCAACAGCTAATCAGGCTGGTAGCAAAATAGTGGAAACGCCAAAATACTGGTGGTAATGTTTATAAACAAAGAATACTACAAATATCATACATGAGCAATTAAATAAGTAACTGAGGCGAAAGCCGCAATATCTAAAAATTGGAAGCGTTTGCACAATTTTGGCCATTGGCGTACAGTACTGGGGGTGAAGAATAAAGGTAGCGTCCATCTGTATAAGGCAGCCATGCGTTACTACAATCAATCCTTGGCAGATGCAGTGTCCAGTTTTAACTTCTGCAGTGAGATAACAGATGTACAGTGTGGATACAGGTTTGCGAACCAGGCTTGTGGACTCCTTCCCAGCGCCCCTCTCCTCCAGCTCCGCCTCCTCCTGGCTGGCCGGGGTGCCCCCTCCCTCTCCGGGGAGGCTTTCGGGGGCGGGTGCAGCGCCCAGGGCGGCGGCCAGCTGGGCTTCCAGCTGGAAGATGCGCTGGTTCTCCTTCTCCAGCCGTACCCGGCCCAACTGGGCCTCCAGAAGCCAGTGCTCCTTCTCCTGCTCCAGACGGGCGATCTTCTCCTGGCTCTGCTGGACCTGACGGGGGGGAGTGGCACGGTTAAGGAGAGGGTTCACCCTAGAAGGGGTACCCGACATGAAGCCCGGGTGAGCGGCAGGGTACCTGCTGACTGAGGCCCTCCCGGCTCTCGGTGGAGCTGGTCAGGATGCGGCGGTTGGACAGGGCCTCCTGGTAGGGCACAGACTCGGGGCGGGGCTGTGGCGGGCGAGGCGGGCAAGCACACAGACAGGAAGGGGTTAAGCGTCACACCCTCCTCTCAGCTAAAATACAACGGTGTCCTTTATACACCAAGCAATTGTGCAATTAAGCAATTAAGAATTATAGCAATTAAGAATAAAAAGGCGTGTTGTTTCCCAGCCGGTTCAAACTGGCTGCGCTCAGAGAGCTAATCAGATTCTGTCTGGGGTTTCGACACGGCCACTGAGCACGACCCGCAACACGCCAGCGTTACGGATTCCTCCGATTTCCATGTGACAGCGAGCGATTATCACCATTGCTGTTAAACCATGGACAAATTTATTTTATCTATTGCATTTTATCTAGGAATTTATTTTATCTATTGCATATAATCTGATTTTGTCTAATGCTAAATAAGAACAATGAAATCAGACCACCAGATCATCTTATGTTCTTAGGACTGCAGGCCTGCCACACTGGAGAAAAAAAAAAAAATCGACCTTTGAATAGTGGAACAAACTGGAACCATTAAGCAGTTTGTTTTGCCAGCTAGTCACTCTCAGATTGCATTTATTAACTGGAATCTGGCATTTCATATCCCCAGTGTCAGACCGATCCGGTGAGGCACCACACCGACCTTCCTGAGGACCCGCATGAAGGCCGCCGCCTGCTTCTTGTTCCTCAGCATGCTCTCAGCGTGCAGGGGGTTGAGCGTGTCTGTCCCGCCCCTAGGCCCGTAACCAGTCGACGACACAAAGAAGTCCAGGTTGTTGCTGAAGAAGGTGGCAATCTGTATGCAGGGGACATGGAGACCGTCGAGTGAGGAGAGAAAAATCCATCAGGGACATAAAATAATCACACCAACAAAGTGACGAGGTTATATCATGTGACCTAATAGATATGTTTAAATGGTCATAGGACAATAAGACTCTAAAATATACTCCAACAGACTCACTTTGGCCTGAAACATCCTCGCTACGTGTCCCTCTGTAGAGGAAGTTGCAAATCTAGCCTCAATGTCTTTACTTACACTTCTAGTACAAATGCATCATTCCAGAAGGTAACTGGTGCAATCAGAACCAGACACGTTTCACATAGGAGCAGAAGAGGCCCATATTTGCAGCTCATTCAGTCCCCCGAACCACTGCGGCCTCCATTTAGCACAGTCCACCCCTGCCTTACCCAGCTGGAGTCACACAGTGCCCCCTGGGGTGCAGTACTACCTTTCCAGTGCAGTTGGAGAGGCAGCAAAGGGAAGAAATCAGGCACTCATTGGTGGTGCGAAGCTTCTCCGTCGCCGTGGGCAACTCCAGCTCCAGTGTGGCCTTCTGGGTGTAGTGTTTTGAAGTCTCTGGGAGGGGGGAGGTTCACATAGCACATCCATGTAAACTTTACAGTCATAAATAAAGCTACTTCAACAAGTTCTATGAAAGATTTAGGCTGGATTTAGGTGCTCGATTGCAATGCTTTTTACGAATCAAATACATCAGACCAGCAGAAAGTTAAAACAGGAACAACTACTGAAAATAACATTATTTGGAATTTTGCAGCTGGAATTCTCCGCCGTTCACCAAATACCCTAAAGCCCGCAAACTGCTCAGGCTGCCGCTCAGTACCCCCTGCCTCTGGCTTGTCAGACACGGCGACTATTTAAAAATTAAAAATAGATAAAAAATTCCACAGACACAGCAGCCATTAGACAGGCCAGGCCAAGGGCAGACAGTGAAGCACCACAAGTCAGGGCCATGATGGACCCCAAGGGGGACAGGGAGACTTTCAGAGGGAGCCTAAGGCGCCCTTGGGCCTTCTGGTTACTTACTAGTCCAGTTGGTGCTCTGCTATTACAGGATGCAGGACAAAACTATACATCGCAACAAACGAAAGCAGGCATGACGGATCTACATCCGGATGGGCTGAGGCCAGGCAGCGCCCCCCCCCCTCCTTACCTTTCACTGCATCCTGCAGGCCGTGCAGACAAGCTGCCAGCTGAGTGAAGACTGCAGTGGAGCTGCTCTGTGGCAGGGCGACCGGGCGGGCACCTGCGGGCAGTGAGGTGAAACGTGAGAGCTCCCCCTAGTGTCTGCATTTTACGCTACACTGCAAGTCACACGTGCAGAGAGACGCATTCCCCATAGACAAATAACTGCACAGACTGCTAAACAGCTGCTCGAGAATAAACACTCCAGTTCAGTGAAATATTTACAAATAAACCCACAGGGACTAGTTTTTGATGATCAGCACACAGCAGAGAGAATCAGAACCCATTTAGCTGACAAAGTGTTACGCAAGTCAATAAGGAAACACACACACACACACACACACAAAAAAAGTGCAGGTGGAGTTTCAAGCATTTCAGCCAATCAGTATCCAGGACCAAAGCCCAGAGGCTTATAACACAAGAAAGCAATCTCCCTACTCCCCTATACCCCTCTGGCATCCCAGGATTCTCTATTATCTAGCCATTCTTCCACCCTCTCCCCCCTGCAGCCACGAAACTCCTCCTAAACGCAAAAGGAGAAGCGAAATTATTAATTGCTCTGACAGCTGCCGGCTTCATCTTGGAGAAACCAGAGCTGGCTAGTTTTCGGCGAAAACGGTGACCTGCCCATTTCCGAAGGAGTTAAATGATCACCAGTTATGATAGAATGTGCTGCTGTGCTCTGGTCTATTCCATGTGTCTGAGGCTAAGCACACAAAATACAACACAGACTCAAGGAAAGACGTGTATTTATTATAAGGGCACCCAGGCATGACTCCAAGTTTTCTGGCTTAAGTGTTAATCACCACTTATATCAAAAGAGGCAGGAAAGAGACTCCTCAAAACTTGTTCCAGCCTGACTGACATAGCACTCCCTCTAGTGGAGGCTGACAGTAGCGCATGCGCCGAGCAGACACCAGCCTCCCGCCTCCGGTCTCACTCACTGGGTAAGCCCAGCAGGCTGATGTAGGTCTGCAGCTTCTCGAACACGGCCGTCACCCTCTTCATATCCCCCTTCAGCTCCTCATTCTTGGCCTTGAGGGAGGCCATGCAGAGAGGCACCTCACATTCCTCTTCCAGACTACGGGAGGCCGGACACAGCAAAAAAAAAAAAAAAGAGCGGTCAGCCTGATACCACCACAGCTAGAGAGACACCACATACTCAGGACAGGGAAGCAGGAACAAACCAAACAATGGGGGCAAAAAGACAAGACAAGAAAAGAAAAAAACACCAACAGACCTTTTCAGCTGATATGGTAGTATCTTCTGGAGGAAGCAGGTGTAGGAGGCAAAGTGGCGGGAGAAATCCTGAAGCTTCACCGCCGTCTCCTTCAGACGACGGCCGCGAAACGGGGGGGTTGAGTGGCAGTTAATGCTGTCCTACCGGCACCCAGGAACTGCTAACCGCTAATAGTGACCGATTAACTGCTAATTCAATTAAGGCCAAAAACGCCACACTGGCGCGTTAGCGTGCCACTGATGATGGCTAATATGTACGGGAATCCGGCCTCACCAGCGTGGTGACCGTGTCCTCAGTGATGCTCTGGTGCAGTTGCTGCAGGCCTTCCTCTAGGGGGCGCACGTATGCTGCATTCTCGTGCAGGTACTGCGAGAACTGCGGGAGGGCGGAGGTGTCACGAGCGAGAATGCGGGCAGAAAAACAAAACGAGGAACCAAAAGACACACAGAACAGGCCAATTTCAGAACAACGACAAAGCGGCGTGTACGGTGGCGGCAAGTGCATGCTGGGCGCAGGGAGGGGCGACCCCTGGCTCTTACCCTCTGGTTGAGTGGGGACACGGGTTCGATGGAGGAGTCCAGCGGGTAGATGTGCACCCTCTGTTCTGTGTAGCTGTGGAAGTTCAGCAGCGCCGCCACCAGGTCCTGGATGAAGGCGAGAGCCTGGGCCGCCACGTCACGGGCCTTCAGCTGAAAGGAGGCAAGACCTGGTTAGGGGCGGGGCCAGGCCTCACGGGGGTGGGGCCATGCCACACTGGGGCGGGGCCAGGCCTCACAGGGGCGGGGCTTGACCTTAGAATAGGGTCTCTGATGCTAAAACATGAGAGTCGTTGGTTTATGGAGACAATAAGTAACATCATGGAATATCATCATGCATCTATCTTTATATATATCTATCTGCACATCCTGGTGCAAGACTGGGTGAGGACCAGTAGTGTAACCCAAGCTGAGGTACACCGCGGACGGGATGCCAGTCCAACACCGGATGCACAATGATAACTAAAATAACCATAACCCTACCCAGCCCTAACCTTAGCACATAAGCAACCTAAAAAAAAATACAAGACTTCCAACATTTTTAATAACAGGTCTTTAGCACGCAGACAAACAACAGGCAAGTTAGAGACACCAATCAGCCTGCATGGCTTTGGACTGCAGGAGGAAAAATCAAGGTGTGCGGTTACAGTGCCACTCCATAATAACAATTAAGGGGGGGATTAACAAAAAAGGCTGAATGGGGGGGCGGGGGATGGGAGGATCGAGATGATATTTGGGAGAGAGTACGGCGATAGCTTCTCACCTGGTGTCTCCGGTTGTGCGGAGGGACATTCAGGGAGTTGTAGTCATTTAATTCTGGGGGGGGGAACCCACAATGTTACCAAGACTCATCTCCCATGGTTACACATTTCTTAATATATTAAAAAACTAAAAGTCAAACATTTCTCAACAGCTCACACTTTCAGTCATGAGTCAACCAGCTCCTCCATAGGGGCTCTGAAGGCCAGAGAGGTGGGGGGGTGGGGGGGGGGGTCAATTTCACTTCGCTAAACTCTGAGGACACCGGGAGGCAGACTTCCCCTTTCTGAGCTGGGCAGTGGGGACGTGCAGCCCAGACAGCCTCCCTGAAGAGAGATTGCTTTATTCCTCCCTTAACCTATGGAGTCTCTCACGTGACCTGGGGCTTCGAAATGGAACATTCTAGACTCGTGACAAAAAAAAGGAGTCACCTATCCACCGTGAAAAAATACAGTACAAATAAAAAACTGAAAAGAGGCCAGCAGAATATGTAGAGAGCTCCTGGGCAATAGTGCCTGGATTGCACTTGTGCATTTGTGGAACATTAACCAGTCGGCTTTTAATTTATGTCACTTGTGTCATGGGACCTCGTCCTAGAGCTACTGTGCTGCTCGTCTCACTCACTTGTGTCATTGAAAGGGACCTTCTCCTGGATCACACTGCTGCTCTGCTCCAGCTGCCTGCTGAGCTCCGTCTGGTACTTCTTCAGCTGCTGTTGGCTGCAGACAAGAGGCAGACACACCCCGGCCAGAGTCAACTGACCAATCGGTGACCCCAAAGCAAAAACCAGCACCAGCCAATGGCCATGTGACTGCTCAAAATCCTGTGTGTGACTGACAGGATGCCGATGAGGTCACCGGGCGGCTGCTCACCACTCGTCCGTTCGCAGGCGGCACTCCTTCGCCTCTCTCTCCAGCGTCTGCGCCTTCACCTGCAGGCAGGGCATCCAAGCCAATTCATTGGAAGTATCATTGCCGCCCCGCCCTGCCCTGCCCCGCCCCGCCCCACCATCTGCCGCAGCTCCTCCCAGGTGAATTCTTCTTCAGTCTCTTTCCATAAATCTCCCCCCCACAGTGTCTAGCTGCCACCTCTTCACTGCCATAAACCCTCTAACACCCCTTGCACCCCCCACAGAAATCCCTAATTTTAACACCTAGCTTGCCTTAGTAAAACCATAAACCGGGAACCTGATCACTATGACGGTTACCGTTAAACGAGGTGCCTAATCAGTCGCTGTTTATTGCGGAACATTTAGCCAATAACTGAAGGAGCACCGGTGTGCACGGGGAGCGTCAGGTGACCTAACAGGTGTCGAATCATGCATTATCATATCTACGGTTTTACGTGTCATTATAATCCTCGGCATTGCGTTATTACACACCTGAATGCACCAGACCGGCAAACTGCCAAAAGTTCTGATTTTTTTTTTTACAGCTAGTCACACTTGCTGATGATCAATTAATCAAGTGCATTTGATTAGCAGCACCTGGCTGCTGCTCACCCTCTTAATTCCCGCAGAAGCAGTAAAGCTTCACTCAGAGGTGGACATTTCAGAAAATAAAAATCCAAATCAATCAACCAGTTGTGTATAAAGAGTCACAATCACAGAATAATCAACTGGTTGGTTGAAACAAAATCTCAGTCTGGATTTTTACTTTCTGTACCTGAATTGTCTACCTTCAGGTGTATTTAATGTTTCCACAGACCGCTTCTGGGTTTTGGCTCAGTCGTGTCGTGTATGATGACACGGCGTAACATGTCATTTGTTGCTGTTCATCTGAAGTTATATTTACATAATTTTATGAACAAGGGCCAGATGATTTTTTTTATTATGTCCTGATACATAAAGCACAGAACTGAGAGAGGGTGCACTTTCTTTTTCACATGACTAAGTATGACTTGTTGGGCCTCCATGCTGTTACATCCCCTGACCTCCAGCCGGGTTTTGTCCCTCTGCAGTTTCTCGATGGTCTCTGTGTACTTCTGGTTGAGCCCGTCCACCACGCTCTGGTGCTGCTCCGACTCCCGCTCCAGCCCCTCCAGCCGGACCCGAAACTCAGCCTCCTGTCGACGGTGCTGCTCGTCCGCCTCGAAGAACTGCGTGGGGGGGAGGGGGGAGGGGAGGGGGAGTAAATCTGCATGCCTCTGCAGACCATCGATTATAGTTTAACCCAGTATTTCCCAACCCGATCCTCAGGGATCCGCAGTCGGTCCAGGTTTTTGCTCCCTCCTGGCAGAGGCGGTAGGGAGCAAAAACATAGATGTCTGTAAGTCCCCAAGGAACAGATTGGGAAATACTGGTTTAACCAGACACAGTGTGCAGTGCAAGTCAGTGAGGGCCTGCAGCACATACCAGGAAGCACAGCACAAGGGAGGTGGTAGCACTGCGGGGGTGTGAGTCCACTGAAAAGCATGCAAGCACCCAGCACCCGTACAGGATGTATCCCTCATCCTCAGGCTGGAGTGTGACCGTGCTGCTTGGCCCTCACCTGGATGTGCAGCCTCTCGTTCTCCTGGATCTTGTTCTTCAGGTCCTCGTTAATCACACTCTGGGCCTGCAGGCCCTGCTGGGAGGGGGAGTCGCCTTTGCTCTGCGCGGACAGGCGGGGGACGAGAAAGCCGTCGATCATTCCTCAGACTCTCTCACCCGGTGTGCCCTTCAGGTCCGCCACCGCCCCCGCAGCCACACACCCCCGGCCCGCATACCCGGCTCTTCTTGCCCTTAGCCTCGCTGGCGACCAGTTCTCCCTGCAGAAGCTCCACGCGCTTGGCCAGCTGCTGGTTTCGGAAGCTCAGGCTGTCCATTTCCTGCTCCGACTTGCGCAGACTCTGGTCCTTCTGCTTCAGCTGCTCCTGGAGGCGGGGAGAGCAGATGCCGGTCAGAAGGCTGGTCATCCTGGGCCGAAGTTTCCTGCATCATTCTCCTCCCGGCTTTCAATCGTGCGATTTTATAATTAGTTAAACATCAAGGCCAATTTTTCCTGAGAA
Source organism: Brevimyrus niger (assembly GCA_015164015.2). Taxonomy (NCBI): domain Eukaryota; kingdom Metazoa; phylum Chordata; class Actinopteri; order Osteoglossiformes; family Mormyridae; genus Brevimyrus; species Brevimyrus niger. Next base: position 1,232,232 of record JAABNY020000116.1, on the reverse strand, counting down.
GCTTTTGCAATCCATTCTATGCAATTAAAATGAACTAATGTCTGGCATTAAAATCCATCACGATAAGGAACTGCAGATGACACTGCACTGAACAGACATGCCCGCTGGGCGGGACTTCCTGTCTGCTATGGTGCAGTCACGATTTCTGGATGCGCAGAGCTGGAAACATCCATACCGACATAATTGGATTTACCAGACATTCCAGGCAGCAAAGACATTAATGGAAGTTCAGAAAGCACTGGAGTGGATATTTTTCAGAACCGCTGAATTTCCCTGGAGGCAGAACATCCAGGGTAAAGGTGATGGGTCGGTACCTTGAGAGAGGCTGATGCTGCCTGCTCATCCACAACCGCCTTCTTCAGGACCTGGTTCTGCGCCCGGAGCTGCAGGGGAAAAAAGTGAATGCGCACACACGCAGAAACTTTATGGCGACTGCCATTACTCATCTTCCCGGCACAGCAGGTGTGACTGCTGCCTGTTGACCAGAACCACTGTCACATGACATGGTGGGGTGAGGGGGCACTCAAAGGTCTTGCACAATTAAGCATTACGTGTCAACTCACATTCTCATTAACTCACTCGACCCGCCCCACCCAGATCCGGGAGTTTCAGCGAGCAAAGCAGATTCATAAATGAGTGAACATTAATCTCAGAAAGCAGGGCTGCAGACTCTGGACTCGTGTTATAGATCTCAAATGCCTGCCCGTTCTTGTAGCCATAAACTACAACATATTTCACCTTATAGACACTACGCGCAAACCACACACACACATATAGAGCCAGTATTTAAGACGACACAAATCTAAATAGCTAAACCCTACTGCTTTTCAACAGTGTACAAAACGCAACAGCAAGAAATAGCAATGCAATTCATAGGCAAAGAACACCGAATGATGGCTTAAACTACCATAAGACTTCGCCTGCAGAACTTCACATGTTCTGCAAAAGTTCATGCACTGAACGTGCACTGTCAGTACCTGACCTCATATGGCTATCAAAATTTCAATCTGTTGCTTTTATTTTGCTCGGCGTGCTTGCTCTCTTTGAGAATAAATATCGCCTCGGCTCCTAATCACTGTCCACTCCTAATCCGCCTTAAGACCGCATGGCTCGGGGTAAATCCAGCAGTACCAGCAGAGGACACAATCCCGTTTAACAGCCCCCAGCATCTCCTTACCTTTGAATACTCCTGGGCCAGCTTACTGTATTTCGCTTGCAAGTCGGAAGCCATGGTTCCTCAGTCAGCAGAAACACCCTGGCTGAAGGCGCCCGAGCCCGTATGAGAGTGAATCTATCCCAAGCGGCTATCTAAGCAGTTGCTACCCACCCTGGTACCGCTGTCAGGAGCGATCACTGCAGCCGACGTGCCCGATGCATTTAGCTAATTACGCGGACATCCTGATAGAGAACGGCGGCCTTCGATTTGAATGGACATAGGCAGCGCCGATGCCAGACGGGGTGGATAACACACCAGCCGGTGTGCAAAAATTATACCGTTACCAATTTTTGTCAACAACCGCGAAGCGCTGCCTAAGGAGACCGCGCCGAAGCACAGCGCATGTGGACACGGAGGGGAGAGGCGTCCGGCGGCGTAGCGGATCAAATTGGGGTTAGGAGACACCGGGCCGATGCGGCATCCTGCCCGGATCCAGGCGCTTCCGGTTACTCGCTCCGAAGCCCATCAAAACAACCAGCGCGGGGGCGAGTCTTCAAACGTCATTTCATAGTGAAACGCTAATGTTATGTCGCCCTCCAATGATTGGATGAGTAAACTACATATAATCGTGTTCTGATACCGTTCATCTTTCATCCGCTTATCCCTAAATCAGCATCGGGCTTGCGTAGTTCAAACCATAATGGTATCCCTACTGCTATATAAAGAATATTAAATGTTTATTTAACAGAGGTCAGTGAATTTGAAGGGAGGCTGTGGTTGTGGTATACAACTCAATTAAAATGATATGGAATCACTTGCATTAAACAGAAATTTATCAACCAGCTAAATTTTCACAAGGAAGTGCAGGGATAAGAAAATTGCAGGGGTAAATATGAATTTTAAATAGGATAGTGGGTCCAGCACTTGTCAATCATATATCCTCTGAGCTCATTGTAATTTCACACATCAGCCTGTCTAGTAGTCTAATTATATCTATGCTCCCTGACTGATTGTTCCTAGGAATTAAGTCATAAAAAGGACATGCAGTATATTGTTAGAGTCATGATTTCTCCAGCTAGCAGACACACATGCTGTCTGCCCCACACATACCAGGACGCACACACACACACACACACACACACACATGCATATTATATATTCTCTTACAAACTGTCTCCCCTTTCCATGTTCACACACACACATACACACAGACAAACTCAAACCACCTCACTGCCAGGGGCCCTTGCGCCGTCTGGTCGCTTAGCAACTGTTGGCTTGGTGCTGTTGCCAGGGCGGCGGGAGCTTGGGGGGGAGGGGTGTTCTGGTTTCCAGCAGCACCGACGTGTTCGCCAGGGAGAATGGGGCCCGGCCGTCTGACAAGGCAGATGAGATGCCAGGGGATTCGACTGAACAATCGAGGTCAGGAGAACGGATTCGGGGCGTTACCAAGCAACCTCTGTCCGGGTGTCGCTTTGTGTTGGAGTCGTCCTCTTGATTAATTTACAAACAAGGAGGCAGCGGCGGCATGTTGAGGGGGGGGGGGGGGGGGGTTTCGGGGGGGGGGGACACCCAGACGGGCCCAGACCAAACAAAAAAGGGAAGGGCCCCGGGGGATGGGGGTCCCCCAGGCCCCAGCCCCCCCC
>JAABNY020000116.1:1195885-1209924 GCA_015164015.2 Brevimyrus niger | reverse complement strand
CCTCGGGGTCTGTGGCCGGGGGAAAGGGGGGGGGGGGGGTGGGGGGGGGGGGGGTGAGATGCTCGCAGGAGATGAAAAACGGGTGCAGCTGGAGTCACCGCCACTACACAAAGGCCGGATGATTATGACGGGCGAGACCCGGGGGCCAGGGAAGGGATCCGGGGCGGGGGGGGAGTGCACCGTTAGCGGCGGGAAGAGCTGAACACGTGCTGAGGCGCGCATCGCAACGCAGCCCCGCCTGTCACACCCCACCGGGACACAACAGATGAAAAGATAACGTTCACAATGCAGAAACCCGTGCCAGAGGGACTAAGACCCCAAGATGACTGTGTGTGTGTGTGTGTGTGTGTGTGTGTGCGTGTGTGTGTGTGTGTGTGTGTGTGTGTGTGTGAGAAGCCAAACACAATTTTTAACACAAAAAAAACATGTGGGGGTAATTTTGCATCATGTGGCAGTTACAACAGGTTCCAAAAACCACATGGGTCCAGCAGACTCCCACGGCCTGTCGATCAGCTCCAGACAGGCAGAGACGCTCTGTGTGGGGAGGGGCTATTCCTCCAGACTGAACCCCCCCCCCCCCCATCCCTGACAGAGCCTGGTCTCCTTCATCAGTTCCTGATAAGTGGGTCTGTGCAAGGCATGCATTATGGAAGAAAAAAAAACAATAATAAAAAAAATAATAATTATGTAAGTGCAAGGCAGATGAGAGCACAATCTGAGGCTGAGGGGACCCTTAAGCCGTGACAGAGGGCGTCCCCTCCACAGTGATATCCACAAGCCGTACAGCCGGCATCTGTCCTGCTAAGGCAGGGGTGGCCAATCTTATCCGCAAAGGGCCGGTGTGTATGCGGGTTTTCGCCGCATCTCCCTAATTAGGTTACTAATTATAGGACTGATTGGCTGAAGAGTCCTCACACCTGGGTTTTAACAGCCGACCTACAGGTTATCCCAAAAACCTGCACACACACTGACCCTTTGCGGATAAGATTCTCCACCTGTGCTGAGGGGACAGCGGTGACGGCAATGGGTCCCCACCTCACGCCTTAAAATGGCACACAAGCATAGACCCGTCACCAGGTGACTACACTCCAGGTATCCCACCGGATATGATACTTCTTTAAAATTCTCCACCCTGCGTTTCCCCGGTAACATTCTCTACACCTGCTTATCCGAACGGTCAGCAAATGGCAGACTCCCAGTCTCCTAACCTCACGGAGACGCTGTCCATGAAGGTCACCAGAGGGGCTGCTGGGGCCCACGCGGTACCGCCGAGAGAGGAAAGTGCCAGCACACCAAGGTTCGAAACAGACCCCCCCCCCCCTTCACATCCCAGAATGCCTGGGGGTGTCCCGCCACGGCCCATGAAAGCTGTACATCCTGGAGGTCCCCCCTGGGGGGTGTCTCACACCCGGCACATTACCAAGGTAATTCCACTGCCTTCAGATGAGCAGACCCCCCCCCAGCGAAACACGCCCCGGTGCAGCTGTGACATTTACAAGGAGATCCGAGGGCATTTGCAGCCACATCATGGCACCAGGGCGAAAGCGTGTCCCGCAAGCGTGGAGGGTTCACCACAGCATTCCCTACAGGATGCCGCCGTCCGATGAAGAGCAAAAGCCGAACAGTCCTGGCTCGCCCTCCCAAAATCCTCGTGACTCATCGCCCCGCAGGACATTCCTCCCGTCGCATGCTGCTCACTCTGTACCCATTCACTTCATACCAGTGCTCCCAATTTCACCAGTACACCAAAAAAAAATTATTTTTTTTTTAATTCCCATCCTGTCAAGTAGCAAAACAGGAGCAGCCAGGGCGTTTCAAAAAGCACCGTACAGTGTAATTAGGTTCTTCTGTGGATGAGCTAATTAACACAGTAGTGCCAAGGAGCCCAAGAAGAGGGCACTCTCCGTTGCCACACGCGACCCTGGGCTGGCGTGCGTCGTCGCCGTAGCGACCCCCGGCCGACCATCTTGCCGTTATTGGCAGAATTACAAGTGTATAATTCATCTGGCTAAATCTTACCATGGGCCAGTTTTATTTCCAGGGCATATGACTTTTTTTTTTGGGGGGGGACACACAATAGAAACGTCTGCCCTCCTGCAGCAGAGCACATATGCACACATATATAAACAATGTCAGAGACAAACAGGCTTCCCTCTTCCTCACACAACATGGCACGTGTGAACAGCAATCAGCCAGATGGTTCCCAATCTCACCTCTACTGTCTGCATGCACTCAGCATGCCTGTAGACTGTTTTGCCATCAGGTATATTTAAAAAGGGTTTTTTCTCCTTTTTTAAACGTTTAGCCTCTATTGAACGTTATTCTGCGGCACAGTTGTCAGCAAACAACATCTGGTAAACGGAGCAGGGTAAGCCCCCCCACCCCACATACACACACCTCATGACAAGCAAACTACCACAAGGCAGCCAAAGGAAGGGGCACAAAAGCAGAAGCGACTTTTTCTTGACAATCCTGTTTCTTTTACCCGCGTCCCCGTTCGGCATGCTTTTACAACACAAACAAACAGAGAGAACAGGAACGAAACGGCCCAACAACCATTGGAAGCAGATCGTATCTTTACTAACTGCGTATTCCGCCTAGTTAAATTCTCTAGCAAGTCTTGTGCCGTTTGCAGGAGTACCCCTTGAGCTCCGGTGCCTCAGGCGGACAGGAAGGGAAATAGGTGTATGGAGGGTACTGAGGATGCATTTCGAATCTGGGACGCGCGATAATCTATTACATCATGCGAACAGCGTGCTGCGGCTCAACGTGCTCAACGTCAACCTTTGAGCTGAATAGGCGATCAAAAGATCAGGCGCTGGGAATAATACGCTAAACCGAGAGAAGATGAATAAACGATGTAAAAGCACACTTTGGCAACATTTCCAGATACAATGACTTTGATTCACTGTATCTGTGGTTGCTGGATTTCGGCGCACAAACCCGTCCCGCAACTTTGTTTCATTTTGGGAGCGAAGCCCGCTGGCCTCGTCCGTGCAGCATAGTCATTGGTCTTGTCTCTTCAGGTTAGTAGGGTGTATAAGGTATGGAGCCACTTTCTCTGCCCACAGAATAAGGCGAAAGGACGGCAGTTAAGAGAGGGATACAGATCGTGCAGTGTCGTAAAAGTAACTGCACTTCCCCCACTATGAATTTATTCTGACAATAACGCGGCGACTAAAGTCACATGACGGTGAAAAGTGCAGTATTACAATAAAACACAGAGCAAGGTCTACGTTTCTATGGATAGCGCAGCAGCCGAGGGGGGCTGCGCGAGTTCGCCCAAGTGACGGCTGTCCAAGTGCTCGTGCCAGTTCATTGTTCAGCAAAACAGCGCCTTCCCAAATTAACGGAACCGTGCGATGCTTTAGATCGCAGTTCACCCCCATTCAAAACTATCCCTCCGACATCTAGCCGGCTGCATCTCGAGTCTACTTATAATTAGAAATTAACTGGACTTCAGGTGCATAAATAATACTACGTATAGGGACGCTCCGACAAGACGTGTACACGCAGGAACTAAAGCGATCTCGTTAGACCTGAAACATGCCTGACCGGTTAACCGAAAACACCTAGAGGTGCCCGGCCACCCCCAGCCCCCCCCCGGAGCCTTTCGCTTGCTCAGCTCTCCGGTGCCCGACCACGTGTCTGTGTCACTCAGCGCACTAATCTAGACACTGAATCGCCGGAAATGATGCGCGATCGCGGCTCCATAACCACATTTATTCAATAATAACTGTTTATTCCACTTGCCCTGCTGAGAAATCTAATGTGTTTTGTTTTTCTTTTAAAAAAGATAAGTTTGGACACAGAGTGGTTTAAACGAAGGCAAAGCGAGTGAAGCAGAAATTCCCCCCTCCGACACCCTATTACAAAGTTGCCCTACATTACCGACACAACAGAAAGGAAACTAGGATTGCATTCACTATACCCTAACGAGATACGTCAAATAATGTCAAATTCGTTGGAGAAATGTTTCAAGTCACTTAAACTGTGTCGAAACGGGTAAAAAGACAATGGGGGGTGAGTTTGCCCTACTCAAAAGTGTTTTCGAAATACACTCACATTCCCTTACATACGAAATCAAATTCTGATATAGCCAAATGGTAAACATGCCGTTTTTGTTAACGAAACAATGATATAGAACAAACGTCCGAGGTACACTGGAAGCGAAGCGGAATACACAGGAAGCAAGCTTACGTTACATTATGGCGAATTGCCGCTGTACATGTATACCGACAGCAGAGAGGCAGACACGGCTCCCACACTGCGTGTCAAATGTTAAAAAGAGGCACCCGGACCCCGCGGCAGACGCCGTTGCATTAACGTGCGCGGTTCTCAACTTCGTGATCATCCGCAACTTTAACAAAACGTCGCCTGCCTCACTCGCTTCGGACCAAAACGCTATGTGGCTAGCCGGGGATACAGGCGAAAATATACAGCATTTTCCCGTCGCTTCAAAGCACAGCCCTCAACGTGGGGGTCTAACGGGGGAACAGGAAACCAGCGATGGTCTCCTTCATGTTCAAAATGTGACCTACGGTGCCACGCAGATTATAGCCAAGCAGACAGATAATATGGGAAATACACGTTCAGTGTATCACGTTACGAGTCACATCTAGTTTTCAATTCGTAATCGTTCGCTCTTTTCAATAACAAAAAGCCACAGAGTAAAACGATATGTAATGCAAAACTATGGCTGGGTAATCGCAAATAGTGAAGCACACACAAGCATGTACTTACAGTCATGCACGATGTTCCTATTAAGCAATATGGCTGAGACTGTGTGTACAGAATGCTCATATAGATGCCTGTCTCTCTCGCACTGTCAGAGATCAGCAGCTGCTTCCTCCATCCACGCAGCGCAGAGATCACGCCGCACGGTAACGCTACCAAACCCCCGGCCGTTGTCAAGGCAACAGGCGCGTCTCCACCAATCAGACCTCGTACCCTTCGATATCCCCCTGGCAACTGCCGCAGCGCAGTAGCAGTTTTAGCAGGCAGTCCTCTGCACGCCATTCCGGCTCGATTATGCGTTGTTTCCGAAAGAGTTGTCCGATCTTTAGTTTATAAAGCACAATGGCGACTCTGACAAACCTTACAGTGCTGTAGAAACCATGACTAGTCTAGGCATTTCAGTATCTTCTGTCTTCCTAGTACGTATTTAATTATGAGTGTGGTTAACACTTTCTGGCGTGAACATTTTTATGGGGAAGCACGACAGCTCCGTACATGCAGGGACAGTGCAATAACTTACAATATGCCCAACGTGACCCGCTTTCACGTAGGGAATAACTTTAGAGGCCGTACGTGCTGCACATGGCACAGTATCAACCAATCCGAATTTCGGGATCGGACAGCTTGTGCGTCATTTTGGCGCGGAGAGTCCTGCCGGCGGTTATAATGCCAGTGCGATTTGTGGACATCGCGACGGATAGCTGTTTATCAGAAGTACGCAGACAGCGGCCTTGGTTCGCTGATTCACATGACCCGTCGTCACTGCGACTTTGTTTTTTTGTGTGCGCTGGGCTCATTTCAAAGATCAGGGCTGTTCTGCATATAGTTGGTGACTTTATTAATAACCAGATCACCAATTACTAAAAGTGGCTTATAGGTGTTGAAATCCAGCAAACACTACTCGTATCTAGTTAAGGGTTTTCAAGCCAATGCAAGCTGCTGTGTTATTAATCCCTTGAGGATTTGGTGGCCCAGAAGAAAAAACAAAATACATGCATCTCCATCTTTCTGTCAAACATCTGACAGACAGTGTTGACAGAGAGCTTATCAGCCCAAAGCGTCTGTGTGTTCACACCAAACTGCCACTCTCACAGCGCAGTGATACCTGACCACCTTGCTGTGATGCCATCATCTCTACCTGGAGCATTTTGCTTTAATGCCCTCGTTCCAGGACTGGGGATAACGTCTCCCGCCCCCTTCCCCGCCTGAATCCTGCCTCCCCCTGCTGTCCCTCAAGTTAGCACCAGCTGTTTCACACTCTGTCCTCTTCTTCTCCTGCATGACCCAAATTCACGCTGCCCTTTATAACTGTTCTACATCACTGAATCCACGAATCCCTTTTCCTCACCCGGAAGGGGGCACCATTACATATTAGGCCGTGTTCCTGCCTCCAGTGCGGCTCCTGTGAGATGAGTTGACTTTCCATGCTGTTTTGAATGTTATTTACATCAGTCTCCGGGCACCATAATCGGAGCGGATGCATTGTCTGGTGTCTTTTGTTAAAACAGCTTTGGCTTAGATGAGCAAGATTTTCCATGAATGAGAATATTTCAGATGGAGGCTGGGCCAAACACATGATCACGGATGGACCAGTTAAACTGCTGGTCACAAATGATTATATATTCTATCCACGATACCCCCCCTCCCCCCCACACACACACACACAAACTAAGCACCCTGTCATCCTTTATGCCAAGGTACTAGTGCAGTTTTGTGGGTAAAAACAGTGCTACTCCGAAGTCTGTCCCACTCTTGTTAGACAAGGAAAAGATTTAACGATGTCCCTTAGTCTCCTTGTTTTCCACATTGGGCTTATTAAGGAGATGAGTCTCAAAGGCTGAAGGTCAGCCTGCTCTCTGCTTTTGATGGATTTTCAACTCACATGGTATATCAGTATTTTCCAGCCCATTTTTCGACTCCATGAGGTTTTTACTCCATATACAGCAGACATCATTCTGTCTTGGATTTCAGGACATCTGCCCAGGGTTAGAACTGGATACGTAGGCTCATGGATCCTGGCTCCTGGCTCAGTGAGGGCCAAGGTCACACCAACCAAGTGCCAGGCCCCTCCTATCTTTACTGTTCGCTCGTCTCTTGCTATACCAGTTATCTCACTGTGATTTGACACAGCGCTCTAGTCCCTCCTGGTCACATGACCCGTCTGCTTCTTGGGAGGGCCTGAAAACCTAGGCATTTGTGGGATATAAAATGTGTGCGCATGGATCACCTACATCTATATGAAACCATTCACTGAGCTGCTCTCCCATAATGCAGCAGTGATGTGTGAAGTCGGATTCTCATACCCTAGGTATCATAGTCCTCGGTTTATGGCTTGCGTCGATGGTTCCTAGAGCCCATACTGGTAATTTGGCTCCAGGATGGTCATCCAGGATGGCAAGCTCCTTCCTAACTTTTTTCCAGGCTATTCATATGTGCTGGAGGGCATCTGTTGAGTTAGCAGAGCGTGAGAAACAGGAGGCCCTTGAACGCCCAAGCTGATTGGAGGCTCCGTCCTTGTTTGGCATTTCTTTTGGCTTGTGTCTTCCTGTGTTTACGGCAGGTGAAGGCCGGGTCACGGGAGTAGCAAACCCGCACTTAGCATGTCAGCATGCAGTTCAACTGAGGCTTTATCTGTATACCACAGGTCTTGCAGTCAGTCAGTTGTGTGTATGCAAATTGGTCTTGGTTCTTCAGGTGTCTGCTGGTCACTTGGGCATCCCATAATACAAAGAAAGCTTAGCACTCAGACTTTTTTGAGTTCTGCTGGATTTAAATAAGCATCCTTAGGTTATATTGACCTTATCAGATTTGCTGCGCAGGTGAAGCACACCGGATCAGACCCAGGACGATCCGGGCCAGTGATGCACTGGTGAGAGACAAAAACAGGAGGAGGGCGGAGGTGGTGCTGAATGGGCCTGGGGAGTAGGGGGGGTTCTGTGGCCAGGAGCCCCACTAGCTTAACGACTCGTAAATCTGCACGACCCCCCCCCCCACGCGCCGGCCGGCCTGACGCCGCCCCACTGGGGGTCCCTCATGCGGAAAATGAACTGGTTGGTTTTGAGAGACTGCGAGCTCTGGCCTAGTGCCGTCCCCTCCTGCCCCTCTGCTGGCCGGTAACGCCGCAGGCACGCGCAGGGCAGGCTGTGGCGGCCGGCCCTCGTGCTCGTAAAACAGCCCATTAATGACAGCCTCCATTTGTTCGCGGGCCACGCCTCTCCCCATCGCTCTCGGGCCCCCTGTCTCTCTCCTTCGGCTCCGCTGCCGTCTCTGATTCGAGCTGAAATCCATGCACATGCACGCAGGCACACGGACACGAGCGTGCACGGAGACGCAGGGCTCCGCCTCTAAGCCGGGCTCCGGCTCCCGCCCCTCTTTGTGCTGGAATTATTGAATTAAAGCAGCTCTTAATGTAGTCCTGCCTGTAAATGCACCTCTGCAGGCCTAAGGATTGCATTATCTCCGGTAATTTCATCTGCGACTGTGTGTGCGCGCACACGTACACGCATACACACATGTGCACACACACGCAAACGCCCGTCTTCTGGCACTCCCTTCATTTCACTTCCAGTTTGCTAATTGTGGAGGAGCGATTCGATGGCGTCTTTAGCGCGCCGTCATTAGCGGTTACAGATGCATGACCGGAAGCCGATGTTGTGGAGGAGGGATCCTCGCAAAAGGTCGACGGTTAGGAATTACAGACCAAAGCGATTTGAAGGGGCAGGAGCGCATCACCGGTAAACAGTTATGGAAAAACCTTATTAGGTGTAATATGAGCAGAGGTCAGAGTATGAGTCAATGTCTCCATGTTTGTTTCAGGTGACCGTTCACGTCTACATCTGAGCAGCTGTGTGTGTGCGCATATATCTCCCTGTCTCCGCCTTCCAACATAAGCACGGCCCCTCCAGCGCCCCCCGCCTGCTCCCTTTCTTTCTGCCTAGTATCTGCAGAGTTGCAGGGGGGCCCCGGGTAATTAAAGAGATAAGAGGTGGAGCCCATTCCTTGGCTGCAGGAGACTGCTGACAGCCACAAGGCCTCTAGGCCCATTAGCCATCCGTCGCCACATAGCTGAGAGCACATCCTTATCCAGCATCTCCGGAGCCTGGGGAGGGCCGACTGTTCCCTGAAGACCACCTCCGCGCTGCTGCTGTCCCAAAAGGTGGTGGTGGTGGTGGTGGTGGGGGGGGGTTATGGAGACCTAAATTTCTGAAGTCCAGCAAATGTTTTATAGAACGAGGTACAATAAGGTCTTAAGATTCTCTTTGTGTTCTGTGCAGCATCAGAGGAAATGTCATCGTATTTAACATTTTTGGCCAAGTCTTTGCCCCCAGGAGCCAGCAAGGGCCCACGTATGTGAAAGCTGCTGAAATTTCTTCTGCTGCTATTCTGCTGCCTCTGTGGGTCCTGCTTGTGCTGAGTACAGCAATCGTGGCCAGCTGACAGTGTCAACAAGACGTATTTGCATTTAGCCGAACGCAATCGGCCCGTGTTTGCGAAACGGCCACTGGACCCGGGCTCTGATAAAATGTACTTTTCTTTTCTGTACTTTTACGGGTTCTGTCCGAGATAGAAGAGCGGTCTCCGCACGGCCCGGTCACACTGCAGTTATCACCTAACCCCCTGGTGAAAGATCAAAGTTTACCTGTGGAAAAGGGGAGTGCAAACAGAAGAAAGACAAACAAAGGAAACTTTTCTATAGTCACGCAGCGTAACATGAGGAATAAACTGCATTTGTGAGTTCCATTACGAATAAACCTAGTAATATTATAGATCTTATCGTGATATAAATTCAGTTGCAAAAAAAATTGTCCACCAATGCAGGATTTAATCTTCGAGGGATATCGCTTGCTCCACGGTGTTTTGAGGCAGATAAACTTTACAGGGGACATCGTGAAAAATAAAACCTTGATGGTCGTAGAAATATTGCAGCAACACAGCGCTGGCTCTGCTGTACGAAGCCTGGCCACGATTAATCCCGGATTCGGCCTCCCAGGCCGTAGAATCCCTATTAAGCACCCTTGTTTGCCAGTGTTTGCGTATAGAAGGCTTGTGTTGACTGGCCCATTGTGCATGGCAGGGCCTTATGAATTGAGTCAACAGGCCCCGATTGTGTCTTATCTGCACCCTGATAAAGCCTCCTTCAGTGAAGGTCCAGTGAAATATACCAGCAGGAAAAAAGGGGTAAAATAGAAGGATAGAGACCTGTGAGGAAGCCAAACGATTAGAGGGTCAGTCTATATTGATTCGATGGCTATTTATCCTGGTTAAATATACCTACACTCATCTTTATGAGGTGTTGATTTGTTCTTGAGGAAGAAGAAGTGCGGCTTATTCAAATGTTAATGGGCACGATTTAGCGAGGCTTTGATCAGCCGTGTTTAACAGGCTCTTATGCTCGGACTGTAAAAGCCGAGGGTCTGGCGCCTTGCGAAGGGGCCCTCGATGACGGAAGCCCGCGCCGCGGCTCTCGGGAGGCAGGAAAATAAAATCCTTTTGATGACACTTGGAGACACTGGATCCCAAATCCAATTTCTGCCCCGGCGCAGCCTGGGAGGGGAGAGCTTGTAAATGCTGACTGCCTGGGGCACGGTCTCTGCGAAAGCATGTTGGCCGGCGGGCCGGGTGCTGCTGCGGCCGCAGTGGATCCACGACAGGGAAAGCGATCCGGAGGTGTCCCAGCGAGCATCACCAATGGGGGGGGGAATGGAGAGGAGGTGTGTAGGCAGCTGGATGGGTCCAAAATGGTATATAGGCCGGCAAAGCGTGACTCTGATCAATAGGGCCTATTCAAGGTGCACATGCGTGCAGCAGAAAGGGCTGGGGGCTGGTGGCGGGGTCAGGTGGGAAATGGCATACTACTGGGGATGGTGAGAGGAGCAGGGGCAGCAGAGCACCACCAAGGAAAAAAGAGAGAGAGAGAGAGAGACAGAGAGAGAGAGAGAGAGAGAGACAGAGAGAGACAGAGACAGAGAGAGAGAGAGAGATCTCTGATGGGCCCTCTCAGAGCAGACAACAGCTGAAGTTCTTGTGCTTGTTTGCCTGCTGCATCTCCAGTCCCACATTCCTCCTGTTTTTTAAAAAAAAAAAATTTGGGGGGGGGGGGGGGGGCTCTGACCCATTCACTGGGCATTGGCTGGGCAGTGAGACAGCTCTGGACCCTCGCCTTGGTTCCCTTGCTGGGTGCTCTGTGATGGGTCCAAATCTACTGCTGCATCAGTCACACTTGAGCTGAGCTGCTAACAAACAAAGGGGCGCGGTTAAGATAGTGAAATGGGGCATGACCTTAAACAGACACAGCCAATACGCCTGACCTGCAGGTATTATACGCAGACTTACCTGCTATCGTGAATGAATGAATGTTACATTTATATAGTGCTTTTCAAGACCCCCAAAGGACTTACAGGACCCATGGGGAGCCACTTCAACCACCTGCGTTTAGCTCCCACCTGTATGAGGCGACGGCAGCCATTCTGCACCAGTAAACTCACCACACAGTAGCTAAGATGGTGAAGGAGCAGGAGAGAATTCACCAGTTAGATATAAGGGATGATTAGGAGGCCTGATCTGATAGGGCCACAATGGGCAATTTTAGCCAGGACATCAGGGTACGACCCACTAACTCTTTCAAAAGATGCCCTGGGATTTTTAATGACCTGAGAGAGTCAGGACCTGTTAGCCACACCAACACCTCTTCCAGCAACCACCTGGCTTTCCTAGTGGGTTTCCATCCAAGTACTAGCCAGGCCCAAACCTACCGAGCATCAGATGGATTACCGAGTCTGAACTGCAGGTGGTACAGGTGCAAACAAGGCAATAGTCCTCTTTGGGGACCTAAAGCTTTCTTCAAGGGATGACATGGGGTACTGGGAGGACCCAGAACACGGGTTTTGCTCAGTCAGTTCATGAAAAATTTTGCAAGCGATGGAATGTGCGGCAGGAATCCGGCCTCGACCGCCCCTCCCCACCGGCTACGTGCCCAGCAGCAAGGGCCTGAGATCCACGCTGTTTTATTGCTGCTTTTGACCTTCTTTTCATGATATCAGAGAGCGAACTTCAGAAAGTTTTACGGCATTACAGCCCGTGAAGGATCTCGGGAAGCATTTAGCTCTTGTTAATGTGCAGTAAGCTCTTCTGGGCATGGGGACTCCCGCGGAACACGTCCCACAAACAGGGCCGTAAAACACTCTGCCCCATGCTGAGCAATTACCTGGCCTATTGATCCACGGCTCTCCATCACCCCTGCAAAGAATGGCCCAGTCTCATAAAGACCGCCACGCATGGGCAAATGAACACACAGAGGAGTCAATGAGCAGAGACCTGAAAGAGGGGCCAATCCACATCGTACTTTATAGAAAGAGGGAAATGTGAGGGAGTGTTAAACGGGGAGAGAATATCACGTCCTTGACAGAGAGGCCCAGCGGGAGCCGAGTCCATCACCTCCTCCTTTGGAGGGAGGGGGCCTGCCCCTGAATTATTATACCTGTGCCTTTTGTCGGCCACTTGGCTGCAGCGCAAAAGTCTCCTCGGGAAGAAATACGGCGGAAGTGAGACAGGTCTCCATGGCGACGCAGCGGGAGAAGAACGTGGCAGAACTCTGAGGCATCAACACTGAGGACTTTGTGAGCGGCCGGCCCCCTGCGTGGCCAGTGCGCCCCCCCCCCCACTCCCCAACTCCCCAGGGCCACAAACACACCCTTGTCAGAGGCTACAATCGGAGTGTTGTGCCCGCCGGTGTTGTCTGGCACAGAGGCCCATGGCACATGCGGGTGAAGGCTATTGTTTCCAAACAACACCTCGCGTCCATAATGGGGTCACGTGTGAATGGCAGAGGGGGTGGTTACTGACTGCCCTGACACTGACTTGCCTTCACACTCAGCTGGATGCGGGACATCGCTTGGGGCCTTGAGCGAGTGTGTGGGCATACTTAGCTATGAAGCATTGCCCGCAGTCACTAATGTCATGCGGTGTCATGGAGGGCTCAGTGTCATATAATATCATGCAGTGTCACATAGTGCATGATGTGACCCAGGGTGCAGTGTCAGACAGTGCATAATGCCATGCCGAGTGTAGTATCACATGGTGCATAGTGTCACACGGGGTGCATTGTCACGCAGTATGCAGTGTCACACGGGATGCATTGTCACGCAGTATGCAGCCAAGCAGACCGAGGACAAGGGTGTCCAGTGCGAGGAGGAAGACGAGGAGAAGAAGGACAGCGGCGTGGCCTCCACAGAGGACAGCTCCTCCTCACACATTACCGCTGCTGCCATCGCTGCCAAGGTATGTGAAGAACGCAGGGAGGTGGAGTAGGAGATGGAGAGGATGGGGAACGAAAGAGAGAGATGGCAGAGAAGGGGACACCGGCCTCGGAGCGGCGTCTGTTGAATGTGACTCATGCGTACTGTCTATGGGAGGCGTCGTGTCGCATTCTGATGATGTCATAATACCGCCCCATTCGCACCCATTCGACTGCCTCCATGCATGCCTGTGGTGCAGGTGACTGTGAGAATGCGTGAGCATGTGTTTGTCCATTTGCCCCCCTGTCCTCCTCCATATGTCCTGCATCAGAGTGGGTGGCCTCGTCCACGGCACGCCGACGTCATGGCCAAAGGTGGGCTGTCCGTCCTCGGTTTCTCCCCCCGCGCCTGTCATTCCATCTGCGTCGGCGGGCCGCAGCCGGTAAGAACCGGGGACCTTCCCTCCGAGGTCGCTCCCCCGGCCCGACATCGCACACCTGCACCCCGTGTGCGACAAGCTGCCTCTTGCCCTTCAAATGCTCCGCGCCCTCGGCGGTCAAGTGGGCCGTCTCCATGGCAACGTGGCATCCGCCGCGACCCCCGAAAGGACAACGCCGGAGTAATTATCTGTATTGATTTACCTGTCAGCTCCCCTTAACCAAGGCTGCCCAGTACGGCGTGAGTAGGTGGGGGGGACGTGCGGCATGCGGGTCGCTGTATAATAAATTGTTACATCACAATTGCTTCAACAAAATCAATAATAGTAACCTGATAGCTGATGATACATTTTCAAGTAGAGCTGCAGCTTTAAAGTGTGCTAAAGCCTGGCTTGGAATGAGGATAGATCCAGGCTAAGTGAAGACAGGTGCAGCCCGGGCTGGAGCCTTTACAGGCCGGTGGGGAGTTGAGTGACTCTGCTGTTTTGACAGCAGTTGGTAGCTTAGCACTACCGAGGGCCCAAGGATGAGAGCTTGCGGCTCATTTGGGGCCTTTGTTTTAGTCACAAGCTTGGGGGAATCCTGGACTACTATGTTTACAGAAGTGATTGTGAATGAGGAAGTGTCCGCT
>JAABNY020000116.1:1181031-1193555 GCA_015164015.2 Brevimyrus niger | reverse complement strand
GGGCGCGCCCCCTTATTTGGGGGGGGGGCGCGGCCGCTGGGGGGGTCCGCGACCGCCGCTGGGGGGGGTCGGGGGGGGGTTTTTCGGGTGGGGTGGTGGTGGGGGGGGGGGGGGGGGGGGGGGGGGGGGGGGGGGGGGGGGGGCCGCTTTCCCGCTAGGCAGAGCCCCCCCCCCCCTGCAGACAGGCGCCGGTTCTGAGGCACGCTGACCCGGTTCATGGCGTGTGACGTGACGTCCCGGTTGCTCGCGGCTTCATCCCCCGCCGTGAACTTCGCCACCCGCTGGCCGCCGGCGACTTGGGTCTGACGCACCATCACATGACCTCTCCCGCTCTGCCAACCCCCCCCCCCCCCCCCCCCGCCGCTTCCCAGGTCCCCCAGCCTCAGGTCCTTGGCCCCGAAGGATGTGTCATCGTTTACCGAAGTTCCGGATGCTTCCCCCGGACGTCCATGGAAGCTAACCTGCCCTCTGCGTCACCGGAGAGCTGCTCCCTGGAGTCAATCGCCGATGTTGCATCCTAAGTATAGCAACAGGGCCAGCGGACGGCTCCACTAATTAAAAGCAACCATTCAGCACTGGCTGAGATTGAATCAGAATCTCAGTGCTTAAATTAGAATGCAAATCTCCACCAAGAATACAGGCTGACAGTTTTCTACAGTCAGGTGACTAATCCTTAAGGACACTATATTAGGCAGGACAAGATAACTAAAATACCTTTATCAGTGAAAACAAGACAGGGGCCACCTCACACATTAAAAATCTGTCCCTGCATCACAGAGCCCAAATGGCGCCTGGTGTCCGTTGGCCATAAATATTCATGAGCGGTGAGCTGTTACTTGTTCGTTTCTCATTCTAACTGCTTGTCAATATGCTGGGGATTACCTTCAAAATTCATCCCAGGCAAGCCCACTCATGAATAAGTATGAGCACAGCCAAAAAAAATAAAGAAACTGGATGCTGGGAAATCTGTGTGTCTTTACATTTGGGTATTTCTGAGTTTGACAGAGCAGAATCAAGGCAGAATTACAAGCAAGGTCAACCGTGTGCCTTGCAGACTTTTAAGTACAAACTCATTCTTACAGGCCTCAATTACAAGTAATGTCTTAAATGATTGAGAAATACAAAAATTTACACCATTTCTTTTCCTTGCTTATGGGACACTTATTCCCAATGATGCAGCTAGATGGCAGTTTATCAGGCTGGGTATTTTTACATCTCTCCCCTGCGTGGGGAGCGCAGAGTTGCAGGGAACCTGTGCTTAGGCCAGAGATGCATCCTAAACGTCATGCCGGTCAGTTGCAGGGCGCAAACTGGCACACAAACATAGAGCGGGCAGTGGGGATACGCTGACTGTATGGTAGGGAAACCCTGCAAACGGCAAAAGCACGAGGCAGCAGCGGGACTCGGGCCCCTGACCCCGGGGTTACAGAGCAGCCTTCCTGAACGTGGGGGTTTTTGTGGAGTGTGGTATCTGAGTGCATGGGGGGGGGGTAGCTGAGCACGTGAGAGAGGGTCCGGGTAAAAAACAATCAGGCAACAAGTGGCCGTCTATTCTTAGAGCATAGCGAGATGCCGCCGCCCCTCCCAGGGACTGTCACAGAGGTGTTAAATCACCCTGCCAGGCCCCCCCTGCACCGGCCACAACGGGTCCAGCTGCTGGGTCTGTGGGGACCGTGGGCCATCTGTCCCCGATCATCTGAGTCCGGCATTGACTTCTGGGGCAGGGAGTGAGCAGGCCTGCGGGGGGGGGACATTTGGCCGGCTTCTTTACTGCACCTAGCGACAGCGTTGCACTTCCTTGGTTACAGTGAGGAGGTCCCATAGCTTGGTTCGGCGCAGCACCACTCGCCCCTCTGTCCCTGTTTATGGTAATTAGCCATCTGGAGCGAGTCTGCGGCCCGACTGGGCGAGGCAGGAGTCTGGGAGGGGCGGGGGGCGGGGGGACCCGGCACAAAGAACAGGGGCGTTGCACTCTGTTTCCTCTGCAAATTTATGGCTTAGGGGACGAGAGCCCCAGGGGAAGGGCGTGAGCAAGAAGGGGTCTTAGCCACCCCCCGACCCAAACACTGCCCCTCCCCACCCTGTGATAACCGCCGCCTCCCTCTGGGCGGCCATATAAAAGGCCTGGCTTTGGTTCCCATGTGGAACTTTTTTGGCAATTTGGACACCACAGTGTTTCCATACTTTCTCCATCACCGTTAATGGACAGTGTGTCCTTGGACCCCATGTTAGCTCCACATGCGTGTCACGTGACCAGCCGCTCGTTCACGTCACTGTCACCTGTCAATGTCGGTCAGGGACGAGGGCAAACTGTGGGCGCGCAGCGGGGCAGCTGACGCGCACGTGCACGCGCAGCCCCCCCCCCGAGGCACAATCGCCTTCTAGGTACGTCCTCATGATGGTCCATCCTGAACGGAAGGACAATGCCGCCTAACGTGAAGTAGAATTATTGGGAAAATAAATGCACATAACCCATAGAATGGATCTATTAAAGGAGTGCCGGGTTTCTTCCAGCACTGAGAATGGCGGCGATTATGTGACAGGGTAAGAAACGGTTCAGCGGCAGCCAGTCAGAGCTCTCAGCAGCCCTGGTTGCCCTGGGAGACCGGAGCGGTGGAGAAGTTCCAACTCGGGGCGGGGCTGCTGCTCACAGGGAGCGCACCCTCTGGCGATGCCCCCGCCCATGCAGGAGAACCTGGCTCTGTGGATGTCAGACATGGGCCATCCGCTCTTTTACACACACAGTACACCGTCCTCTCTCTCCCACCCCCCCCTCTCTCTCTCTCTCTCTCTCTCACTCTTTCTATCAAATAACAAGAAAAAGGGGACAGACAATTCAGTGAGAAGACAATGGGGAGATGTACAGAACAAACAACAAAAAAAAACGTATGCCAGATCTGAGCTGACCTTACCTCAAATATTTCAAATTCCTCGTGTTGTTCCCCCCGCCCCCCTACACCCTAGTCGCCCCATGTGCTGAGGGATGGGGTCTCTGGTGGGGGGAGCCACACCATCTCCGAACACGGGGGGGGTTGTGTGGCCATACACGCGAACAGCGTTTCCCTCATATGCCCCCCCCCGAGAGAGCGTGCGCAGCCTGTCACACGGCGCCGTCGTCATGGCAGCGGCATCAGTCACGGGTCAGCAGCCGTGGCACGCGAGAATAAAGTTAGGGGTCTGGTTTGGGCTGGGAGGGGGGATGCTTCTCTGTCTGGGCTTGGGGAAAGAGGTGTGCTACGGAGGTAAAAAATAACAGCACCCAAAAAACTTGGGTCGACTGGGTCAGGGGTCTTGTGGGGGGAGGGGGGGGGGCAAGAGGGGGCTCTGTACAGCTACAGCTGTGAGAACACATAAAACATGGTGGGGGGAGGTCTTCATGATTGTTCCTTATTTACTTGAACTCAAATAGCGGCTGGTAGGGCATAATCATTAGTTTACATTGGCATATTATATTATGAAAAATATACAAATGTAGAGGGGGCAGAGGGGAAAACTTTGGTTGTAATCCCTTGCTTTTTACTTCTACAGATGCCCAACGTCCTTACTGAAGGACCAGCAGATGTGCCTTATTTGCTAAGTAATTAGCATAACTTACTGATTCTCATCCTTTCTCCTAATACCCCAGTCAAAACTGATGACCCAGTCTATGCATGTCAACTTGTGTCCTAGTTTATATCCTCAGCCACACTAATTAGGGGCCGTTAGACACTAATGGACACATTTATATAAAATGTAAAATAGTGCTAACAGAGCATTAGCGCCTCCTCCCCCAGCCTAGTCCCAGACCCTCAGGCTGCCACAGACAAACTTACACTAGATAACAACTTGTCATTCCTTATGAACGGTGTCTAGTTTCAGGTAGCCTTTAAATTAACGGTGAAGTGGAGGTACAGGAACGGTTATTAAGCACTGTTTAATCCGATGGTAACTTAACTAGTCCTATAAGGCGTTTCGTGTAGAGGAAATCTACAAAAATGCTGGAGACGTAGTTCACAGAGATGTTGAAAGACAAACACGTCAAACTTCCCAGTTACTGCTCATTTAACTGCGATTCCTCTCCTTCTCACGTTCACAGTGGCTTTCCTGTCATACTGTGATCTGCCCAGTATATTCCCATCCTTTTAAGCGCTTCAGTTTTCAGTTACAATTTTGAGCCCGAGGAGCTCGACGACACTGTGTGACATTCTTCCCCTGTATCACATGCACACATACTCTTGTCCCCCCTCCCCCACCTGAAGCCAGTCCTGCTGGTAAACTCTGATACTCCTCCCCAACCTAACACGCCCTCAGCCTCTGTCTTCCTGCGTGTCTTGCAGACTCACCGAATTTCCCCTTACAGTTCAAAGCGAAAGTGTCACAGGGTGACATTTTATGGCAGAACATTTTGTTCCATATTTATTGTCAAAGTGACAGCTCTGCCTGGCCCATGGCAGATACCCTGGGCTGCGTATGCCTTCATACACTCTCTATTTCACTGAGCAGACTGTAAGATCAGATGTGCGTCACTTTGCTGAAGTTTAAAGACACAGTGGCGCACGTCCTCTCGGATGCAACGGCTCAGGATCCCAATTTAACTCTCTCGGCAGTTGCACAGAATTAATTCTTCACCACGTGTTTAATTTTTGTGGATGTGAATTCCCTAAAACAGGTTAAGACTTGAGAGACAACACTTTTAAAGTATATTCAACTGAACTTATCCTCTGCGCGCTGTTGGCTGGCTGCTGAACTATTGTAAAACAGCACCACCTTGTGGGAATTTTAAGAAGTTCTTGTACCGACTACTTAAAGCTTAACGAAGCAATTTACGCCCACGAGTTCAAAAAGGACTTCAGGACTGTCAAATGAATCTGTCAGATTTATAAGACTGGCATTTCTGTGGCTCTGCCTGTGCTCAGAAGGCCCCCTGTTCAAATTCTATGGCTGGAAAACTAATCACTTCTGGGCCCTTGAGTGAAGCCTTTAACGCTAAAAGCTGCTGCAGGAACGCTGTGGAAAAGGCTGACCCAGAACTCTGACCCTGACCTTTGTGCTTCTATATATGTGCGTATCTCCTAGTAGCACAGGATGGGATCTGCAGAGACTGAATCTTGTCATACTTGCCTCCAGAACAATGTCAATAATGACATTCTTCTTTTTTAGTCCCACAACGGGATAAGCTTCTGCGCCTGTGATCAGAAGGTCGCTGCTTCAAGCCCAGCTTCAGCAGAGTCCTTCACCCCCTAGCTCCATGGGTGCCGTTACGGGTGGCTGCCCTTGACTGCCAAGCTCTCTCACCTACATATGTGTCTGTGTCACAGAGAACAAGATGAGGTAGGCAAACAGCGAGTTTACCCATGGGGATCAATAATGTATCATCATTTCATTTCATTTCATTTTTCATGCTTTAGTGAAGCTCTAAATGGACAGGCAGTGCATGTAAGGTACACCCAGGCTACACAGCCCGCCCTTTCTGACATTGGTTTCTGGGCCATCATACCCCCATGACTGTGACTGGATAAATGACTATTAAAATAGCGTGCATGCATTTCACTCTCTTTCCAGGCGAGTACGACTGTGGAGCACAACTCCCTGCACATTGCTGCTGTTCTTAAAAAGGCAATGCGTCGCCATAAATGGCGATCATTGGGGTATTATCGGTGAGATGGAGACTCTGGCCGTCCTCCCTCAGCCTGGAGCTCAGGGGCTGTTTCGGGGCTCAAAGGGGCCATCGATCACAGTCAGCCACATTGTACTATGTGGGGCAGGGGGCTCCCGGCTTAAAGCTGTTCGTACGGGGTCACAACGCTGCTGAGTATCCCAGGAGCCCCCACCCCGCCAGGCGCACTTAAATGTTATTCTACAGCAGCTCACAGTCACCCACACAGTGACAAAAGCCCAATGGCTTTCATGCTGCTTATTAAACCCTCCAGTTGTTACGATTTCTCCAACAAAATTAAGAAAACTGTAAAATAAACTTCTACTATGGAGAATCTTAGCACATTTGTCAGGCAAAGCAACTGACCTGCCTCCCAGTTTTATGCAGTGTGTGTTTACCTGCTTCTGCAGTGCAGCTTAGGTGCTGCAGGCTCCTCCCAGCCAGGGGGCTGCCCAGCCCCCTAATGATGGGTGGGGCTCTGGGATAAGTGAATAGATAGATCACATGACAATAGCTTCCTACTCGGTTTTTGTACATATAGCTATAGAGTTCCTGAAAAAAGTAATTCCTCAGCAAAATCGATGCCCTAAGGGGAAGACATAGTAGGAACTGTATGGGTTTTGGGAGGGAGGAGGGTAAGTTAAATATTTAATCCTCAATGAATAAATGAACTACTGCTATTGGTTCAATTAGTTTAATTTTTTTTTTTTATACAGACTCCCAAAAAAGCATTTCAGAAATCACAGCTATTTTTCTTTAAAGACACATGGTACAGGAGGCTGAAAATTAATAGATACAGAGTGTAATCACTTTAAGAAAACTAAGACAACTTTGCCGATGGGTAAAGGAGGAGGTAAGTATTTAAACAGTCTAAAGTCAGTCGACATGAGACAGTAAGCGACTGTGTCCACCCGCATCACATCAGCAGGAGGTTTCTCCTGCTCCAGGTTTGGGTTTAGACAGCTTACTCGCCCCCCCCTCCCCCCCTTTGGGGGGACTGATGGGGGCCTACAGGGCTCGATGGGCGAGGCTTAATGAAGCATGCAGAGCATCAGGGCAGGCAGAGCTCATGTTCGCTTCCTCTGAGAATGATGATGGGAATTAACCAGCCCCAGAATGGGTAAAAGGGGGGAAATTCACAGGTAGTGCCTTTTTACACACTTGGGGCACAAAAATACGTTTAATCATGCAGTTCGTCAACTGCTCAATGATATGGGAAAATAACGAGTCCATTTCACATTTAGTTGGATGGAAATAACCAGGGGGGGGGGGGTATGGAAATTTATCTGTAGTTCCCAAACTGAACAGATGATGGCACTGTTGTGTGACACGGTACCATACATACAAACAGTCTTGACCAAAGGCCAAGCAAACACAATACCAGTCACTGATACGTAAGAAAAAGCACAGTAAGATGAGGCACCTCCTGACTCCCTCTATAAATAAATATAAAACCATATAACACTACATACAAAATTCGATCAGTACAAGTTTCACCATATGAAGTGACATGGCTATATTTACGCCTCCATTTTTGTCAGCTGTGGAAATGATCACTAGCGGCAAACTGAGGCAGACTAACGAGACTAAGTCAGGCACATGTGATGTGATGTGTGTGTGTGTGTGTGTGTGTGGGGGGGGGGGGGTACGAGCAACAAATAACACAACTGACAATTAATACTTCATATAATGGCTAAGAAAGGCACAAAAGAAAGAAACACAGTTTACTATAATAACAGCACAGGGACAGAATCATTAATGTTTGAGGGGATCATTCACTCACTGCACAAGCCCGGTGCCTCTTTACCTTCCCTGAATGTCTGTATGATGCCCTTCTGGTCATTAAAACGTCTTATTCGGTTCTTGCTTTGTTTGACGTTGTTGGCCTCAGTCCTGCTTACACTTGAATCTGGGCATTTGCTGACAGCCTCTTTGCAATGTGCTATTCATCTCACATGTTTTTGTTCAAAGTGGCGTGCATCCGTTAAATACGTAAACGGTAACCATACATAACTTCATCAGCTTAACCTTTCCGCACATATAAACAATATTGCTTATTGTCCCTAAAAAAACTAGAAAATCATTTTCTAGTCATTTTTGGGAGTCCCCCCCCCCAAGCAATTAAGATGAGTACAACTCAAGGTGTAATAGTTTCCCCCTCCAAATAAGTACTGGCAGAATGTGTGGTTCTTCAGTAGGGGTTGGTGACTTTCTACTCAGCACCATCGTATGATAACATCCTTTCAACAAGTCAGCTCGCCAAATTCCTGCCTTACTACAGCTTCCCTGGTCAACTGAAAGAGAAGTGAGTGTGAAGTGGAAATGTCTGGTAGAACCTTCAGCTGTGAAATGTTCAGCCGCATAAGCTCACAGAAAGAGACCTAATCAGCCGGCATCAATACCCAACCTGACTGACAGCAAATGTTCCTCATTTAGCCATTATAGATACATGGGAGCCCACCAACCCCATATCGATACCCCTGGTCTCGTAATAAGATGTTGGAAGCTGGTGTTTACATACGTTTGGCCGTACGCCGTATCATAAGCCTTTGTCTGACATTTATTGGGGAGGGGGTGTGATTCGGTGGGCTGCGCCTCTGAACTTGTGATCAGAAGGTCACCGGTTTGAGCCCAGAGTTCCATGGGTGCCACTGTAGGATGCAGCCCTACGCTACCAAGGTGAATGTCCGTATGTCTCACATATAGAGAGCAAGATGGGGAAGGCGACAGGAGAATTTCCATACGGGGATCAATAAAGCATAATCATTCCATTCGACGTCAGCCAGTAAAAGCCAAGGAGATGTCAAAGATGGGCTTTTAGCTGCGTCTTTGAACGGTAGGGGGGCTGTTGGTATCATGTAACGTATATGAAGTGATGGGTGCTGTGGTACTCGGATAAACAAGAAAATGATGAAAAGAAACAAATCATGGTCTTTCTGGGGGTGCATGTAACTCTCTGCACCGCACTACATTTTCTATAAACATCTAGAGTTCCTATAATTGGCAATTTCACAACACATGTAACTAAAAGCTAAGTGATGGATAAACCTACAAAATGACCCAAATGAATCTGACAGCCGTCAAATATCCCATATCGGTGCTTTAGACCAGATTGTGCAGGAAAATGGTCCGTGTGTAAAAAAATAAGCCCTTTTTAAAAAGTGCCGTCAGCTGCTATGCGGACTCTGCTTGTAACGAGAAGGATTTAAGAAAGGTTCTCAAAGTCTACCGGAGCTGGGGCGTCATGCTAAGCTTGTCTTATAAATGCCAGAAAGCACTGAGTTTTACAAGATAGTAATAATCTGAGAACATCTCTGGAATTAAAGTGGCATAAATCACGTAGATAACCACTCCATGCAGATTAGCGTCTCCTTTCCCCAACTAGGAACACCCCTTTGAGTTTTATGGATTTCAATTGAGGGCAATGTTACAGTATTTTCCCTCCAACACCACTTTTTTTTATGCCCGTCTCACAGTACGTCTTTGGAATTACATAAGTGACTATTTCCAGTCGCTAATTAATTCAGCCCAAAACAGCTTGACCTCAGAAGGACCAGCAAAAAGAAAGGACTCACCGGTGTGGGTACATAAACAATTATGCATGAATAATCGCTTGTGTGAAAGGAGAGGATGAATAGTTTCCATGGATACCAAGCGGATGCTGTAAACTCCCAAAGTCTTTGAGGATGCTTTCGAAAGGAGCAGGTGAGGAGCCATTTCAGGACCATGGGGGGCAGCGTGTTTCCAGACTGTTAGGCAAGAAAAGCACATTTTCACATTAGCTGTTAAGCCATGACGCTCCCTGACCTCATTCACAGGAAACAAATCATCAAGGCTTTATGTGATCAAACCCTTCTAAGTAACTATGTCATTTCCTGTAAACAAATTTGCATTGAAGGACATGCATCACATGCAGTCTGCCTGAGTTGATTAGACACTAATTTGACTAAAAACAAATCTCATCATCTCTGTAATTGGAATGTAATCGATTCAGACCTTCTAAAACATGGTGGGCACAAAACAAGGTGTCGATTTTCTTAGCCAGGCTGTACTGAACCATCCCACAAACGGCTGGTTTTCCTTTACTGCTCTTTGCAGTGCAACCTGTGACAGACTGTGATGCTCACAGCACCGTCAGTCACCAGATACTGTGAGGCCAGTAGTTTGCCATCAGCCAGGCCATGTCCACAGACTGTGATGCTCACATCACCGTCAGTCACCAGATACTGTGAGACCAGTAGTTTGCCATCAGCCAGGCCACGTCCACAGACTGCTTATCTGCAGTGGTGTCATACAGCCGTCAGATGTCGTACAGTTTCACTTGCACAACACTACTTATGAAATTTCCTCTTTGGGAACAGCAATTGTCACTTTATGCCGAGAAAGTAAATTAAGTGAGCATTAGGAAAACAAATCCGGCCATTTATCTCTAAGCCACTCGAGATCCATCAAGTGGGAGTAAGTCATTCCAAAACTGAATACCTAACACTAGCTCCACAGTCAAAATTATTCTACACTTCCATCGATCCACTCCACATTCCATCCATCCCACACTTGCATCCATCCATCCATCCATCCACCCATCCATCCATCCATCCATCCATCCATCCAGCCTGGTCATTGTCACAGAAGCCTGATGTAGAATAGGACACAATAACACATTAGGGACAGCATAGAAACACCAGTTAGCTTAACTGCATATCTTTGGTCTGAAAGAAGAGTCCCGAAGCAAACTAACATGGGGAGGCAATGCAACCCCCCTCCCCCCCATCTCCAAAAAAAAAAAATCATATTGTGGTTGCTGTTCCTTTACTTTAGGAACACCACCTAGTCTCTACATACATAGCAGTGGCACGATTTGAACCCCAGATCCAGGGGCGGATGGGAACAGTGCCGCACACTTGGTCATCAAACTGCGCAACCTCTACCCCCAATTATTTATATTGGGACGGGAAAATGTCTCGCGATAATTGCTACCAATATTAAATACTACAGCAACAAATCTGTTTAATTATGCTGGCAGTTTGACTATCACTATTTACCATATCACCACCCAATATTCGACTCCTGAACGGTCTGATGGCGAGATGACTGTATTGCTTTGATTTTCCAAACAAGGCCCTGTCATTCTAGCTGGGGAATCGAGGTTAATGTACCGTTCTGTCAGTAAGTGCTGTGGGACCTCTCCATCACTGCAGCCAATAGGCCCTCCATTTGGCATCAAAGAATGCAGTGGCTCCTTCACTGCACCAGGGCAGCAGGATTTTCTCTTGTCCAGTGGGAAGGGCTCCCCCCTATTGGCTTGGCACTGCCACTTCCTGCAGCAACCTGGGTTACCCTAGAGGTCCAAATCCCAGCAAAGCGTACAGAAGCCCCACCGTATTTAGCTTCAGCCTCCGGGCAAGCAAGCGTGACGGGACAGTATGGCCGTTGGCACTGTGTGTTTTCGTGAGCGTTACACCTACTCAGTAACATGTATTCTATTTCAAGGGGATTTTACACGTGCAGAAAGCCCTTCGCACTGTCCGGATACTGGGTTGGGTGATGCCTGGGCTGCAAGGTCCCACATGTGACAGCCCTGTGCTATCAGTCCACAGCTTGAGCTCAATGCTGCCTATGGTAACAAGTCAAAGGTCAAACTGCACACTTCTCAAAACCATAAACACTCAGACAAACAACTCAGTGAGTACAGTGATGCAGTGTTCACTGTCGATCCCGTCATCCCATACTTTACACAGGCCAAAGGTTTTGAAAGTTTAGCTGGAAAAGTGAGTGCTGCACATAAGCCAATCTTTTGCATTGTCAGAATAGGGACTCTCTGACTAACAAGGCAGAAACCACCCCAACTTACAATCACAAATGCTGTTTTTTGTTGGAAACTTAAACCCAGCACACGCTGGAGTCTTTGACAACACCCTGGAGTCACTTATTAAAGTGAATTAATGTGCTGTACACAGTATTTGGTACTGAATAGGGATTACACTGCCTGAAACAGCTCCTCACCATCTGTGGAATCTTAATCTTACAGTCCCCAACTGGGCTTTGGGGAGACTCTTAGAGAACAATACAGATAGTAAGATACTGCAAGGGATTAACCCACAGAGGAACTAAAATAAGACCACAAGACAGCTTTGAATATTGTGATCTAAGTAATAACTAAAAGCAGTATATGTTTTCCTTTTGTTTTAATTATATTTGTATTATCATGTTTTAAATTATATAACGGGCAACAAAGAAAACAATGGGAATTCTTTTCTTTATGAAGTCAACGGTCTTATGTTTTGTGCTTTAAAGTGACGATTTCCCACGGTACATTGTGCGAACCACAGACTGCAACATGGACCAATTATCTTTAGTATAATCATCAAAACGAAACCGACTGATATCACACCTAATTAATAATACTTTCATGATTATTCTTTTAAGAATCACCCATCTGTATTATTATGTGATAATACTTCATTTTAAAATAGATATTTCTAAAAATAACATATTGTTTCATTTTCACTGTAAGACCTGAAAAACCACTTAACGTATGTGGCAAGTTCTTTCATTTTTGCTAGGTACTATTAATCCATTTTTAAAAGCAAAATACATATTTGAAAACCTCTTCAGCATGCCTGACAGAGAGGGGCAATAATGTGCCCATTGTTATTCCATGATGCACCAGTGGATTCGTTCTGGTGTCACAGGCAGGGGCGTCCACGTAATGTTGTCAGTGACAACGAGAACAACATTTCAGGTTTACATACCCAAGACTACAACCGTTAAAATCGAGCTTACAGTACTTCTCTCATTTTCTCCCTTTTCTATGTTAAAAAAATAAATAAATAAATTATATATATATATATATATATATATATTTATTTATTTTTTTATTTTTCTTTCT